>VCKV01000014.1:0-63424 GCA_005876975.1 Drosophila orena | reverse complement strand
TGTGGATGGTGGCGACATCCGAGTCACTGCGTCCTCTAGTGCATTGACATTTTGGCGAGACAGGGCGTCTGCTACCAAATTCTCCTTTCCGGGTTATAAATTATGTTTCGCGTTGTGCTCATCAATAAAGGCTTTCCAACGCTTTATTTTTTGCATTCGGGTTTTTGTCCGATACCGAAAAGGTTAATGGCTGGTGGTCTGTATAAATGTTAAGTCTTAACACCATACAAGTAATTTCTGAGGTTCTTAAGTGCCCATACGATGGCGAGAAGCTCACGCTCATTTGTGGCAAAATTTACCTCATTACCCCGCAGTGTTCGCGATATCATCGTTATCGGGCGGCCGTCTTGAGACAGTACCGCTCCCAGTCCGTAGCCAGACGCATCTGTTGTGAGGTCAAAAGGCTTTTTGTAATTTGGGTAGGACAACATTACATCTTCGGAGGCCAGTATGTTTTTTAGCCTATCGAAGGCTTCATATTGCTCTGGTGACAACTCGATTATCACCTTTCTTGAGTAGTTGGCACTTACTTTGCCATTTTCGCCTTTCAAGATATCTGTTAGGGGCCTTGCGATGTTGGCAAAGCCCGCTATGAAGCAGCTATAGTAGCGTGCTAGACCTAAAAATGACCTAAGAGCGAATAGTGTTTTTGGTGGGGGAAAGTCCTTAATAGCCTTAATTTTATCGGGCGAGGACTGAATCCCGCCTCTGCACACTGTAAATCCCAAATATTCCACGCTTTTCTTGAAAAACTTCGATTTTTCTTGAGACACCCGCATGCCTGCGTCCCTAAGGTTTTTCAATACCCACTCAATGTCTCTGACGTGGTCTTCTTTGGACTTGGAGAAAATTATTACGTCGTCGACGTAAACATAACATATCCTACCAATTTGTTCGCGAAGCACATCATCAATGGCTCGTTGAAAAATACTTGGGGCATTTTTTAGCCCGAAGGGGAGTCTACAAAACTCGTACTTCCCGTTGTTGACAGAGAACGCTGTCTTTTTCCTGTCTCTTTCAACCAATTCGATCTGGTGAAACCCTGACTTGAGGTCCAGCGTAGTAAAATACTGAGCCTCGCCCAAATTTGACAATATAGTCGAAATGGATGGGATAGGGTATTTGTCGTCGGTTGTCTTATGATTTAGTTTCCTAAAATCAATAACCAGGCGCTTTTGTTTGTGACCCGCTTCGTCGATGCTTTTTTTGTCGACGACCCATATCGGGTTATTGTAAGGAGACTTTGACGGTCGTATTATGCCGTTCGATAGAAGTTGTTTAACTTCTGCATTGACAAAGTCAGACACGCCCTTTGGATACGGATACAGTTTTGAGTAAACTGGTTCGTCATCCGTTGGTATGGTGGCAACCGTATTTATGTTGTACGGTAGGGACTCATTAACGTCCGCAAATGCCTTTACCATTTTTTTTATCATACTATCAAAAGTGAGTCTGATAGCAGGAGGGACATCTGCGTCATTAATTTGGATATGGTTCACCTGTTGACATTTGGTGAACTCGATTTTTTCTATCCCATGGTCATGTTTAATGACGTTGTTTGTCAGATCTATTTGAGCATTGACCTGTTTTAAGAGGTCAAGGCCAATAATGCCATCAAAGTCATTAAGTGACTCTAGCATGAAAAAATAGGACTTTACATCGAAAAGGTGGATGAGGCATTTCTGCTCGATCTTAGTGTGCCCATGAATTGATTTGACAAGAAAAGGGCTGTCAACTGACACCCAATGTGCCAGTTCGGGAAGGGGTTTTATATAATTTTTTGAGGCCCCTGTGTCTATCAGAAGTCTGATAATTCGCCCTGCAACCGTTCGTCTTATGAACGGAAGCAGGGAGCTTCCGCTAAAAAATTACAGCTTTCGGCTCCGGACAAATCGTCTTCAACCTGTGTCGTTCATGCTGTGACCGTGACTCGTAGTCACCGCTACCATCTTATTGGGGTAGATGATTCAGGTTTTGTTGGGTCCTCATGGACTGATCAACGTAAATGTGATTGTTCCTGTAGCCCTGTGAGGGTTGCCTATAGCGCGAGGAGGGATCCACCTCCATTGGCTCGGGACTCGCCCCTGGAACTTTTGGTTGTTAAAGCGCTGTTTTGTGCTATTTGGGTTTTGCTGGTCATTTCTATCTTTTTGGTTCTTTGGAAGTAGGGATTCCTGTTTTGAGGATTTTCTTCCTTTGCCTGTTGGGCGTTCTGACGCCAGTTCCGAGACTTTTGCGAATTTGTTTTTGGGGTTTTTCCTCAAGGTGTTTTGCAAAATTTGCTGCGAAAATGCTTCTTTCGTTGCTTGATTCGGCCTCTTGAGCTAGAGCTAAGGCTGAGGGGAGGTCTATGGGTTGCGCCGGGAAGACCGCACACTTCAAAGATTTTTTTAATCCTGAGACGAAAACGTGAAGCGCGTCGTTTCTAAATTTTTCGTTTAATATAGCTGCTTGACGGGGTCGTGCGTCATTAGTGTTTTATTTGTCAATAGTGTGAGTTTTTCTTCGACTTCGTCGAAATATTGTATTAGTGGCAAGTTGCCCTGCTGAAGCGTGCTTAGTTGCTGTTGGATTACGTGAACCGGTGTCTTGTCCGCGTATGTGAAATCTAACCTAGCAATAATGGCTTTAAAATTCAACACTGTGTTGAATGAGGCCAGCACGGCATCTGCTGGTCCCCTTACTTTGTTTCTGATTATAGCTACTGCCTGGTAGTGTCTTGAGGTGCCGTTGTATGGCTCGAAGACTTTATAGGCTGCGGAAGCGGCTTGCCTCCACGAAACGTAGTTTTCTATCTTTCCGTCAAACTCGGGGATGGATTTTGCTACATCTAAGGGCTCGTCGCAGCGGGTCCCTGACACTATTTCAATTTCTTGGAAAATTTCTATCTGTGGTGCAGAAACTCTAGCCTTACTAAGCTGGTTGTCAGTGAGGCTATCCTCTCTTCAAATAAGCGGCCTTGTTCCTCAAGGGCTGCCTGCACCTTTGCCTCCATCCGGGCAACCTGTTCAGTATTCATTTTTTTTGATTGCTCTAAAGTCCGCTCTAAGTATGAGGGTATTTGTTCGTCGCCACTACTGTCGTCCGCCCTTTCTTGGTATTGCCCCGGACACAACATAAAAGATTTAAATCGTTTCGGAATTAATTTTGTTAGGCTTATAGAGGTTCTTCAGCACTCTATTGCAACAGGCAGAAATTTACTTAAGTTTGTTTAATAAACACTGAAATCTCACACTAGACAGCAATGAGTATTTTATTTACTTTATTTTAAATTAAAATGAACATCTCACTTACATTTTTTTTGACATGAAATTCTAACTTCGATCAAGAGGTGGGGTGGCCGCTGCGATATGCTGTTTCCCGCCGGCCGCTCGTATTGTTGATTTAATTCGTTCAGCTCTTTTGGCTGGGGGTCTTAATTTTTGTATTCGTGTATTGTGAGTGCGTATTTTTTGCACTATTTTTGCACTATTTTTTTTTTTTGCGGTTTTTTTTTTTTCACAAAATTTGTTTTTTTTTTTTGTTCACTTTGAATCGTACCGCAACTCTTTGCGTTAGCTCGAAGAGTTATTTCAGTTAGATAATAGAGTAACTGTTCACTTGTTGATTTGGTTATTCACTTTATTGAACCGTACCGGGACTCTTTGCGTTAGCTCGAAGAGTTATTTCGGTTAGATAATAGAGTAACTGGGTTATTTTCCGTTTGGGCGCCAATTAACAAGACCGTTTATTTTAAGTAAAGGATCTTAATTTGATTTATTTATTATATCTCGGCAAAGTAACTCTATTTGTTTTTATTCATTGTACTTGACAATTGGAGAACAAAATTAAAACTGGGATTTACGGCCAACTCCGTCGGACCACGAAGCCGCCGCTGCCGCTGGAAAGTCGGCTGAATGTTGAGTCAGCGTCTGCAACGGGCGGTCCGGCAGCTTACGCGTGCGAGTCTCCGGTTTCGGCTGCAACTTTGTCACGACAGCATCCGGCGTAACAGCGTTGTCAGCAAACTTAAGCTTGCGCGTGTTAACTTATATATTGTATATATTGTATATTGTATATATTGTATATTGTATATATTGTATATTGTATATATTGTATATTGTATATATTGTATATTGTATATATTGTATATTGTATATATTGTATATTGTATATATTGTATATTGTATATATTGTATATTGTATATATTGTATATTGTATATATTGTATATATTGTATATATTGTATATATTGTATATATTGTATATATTGTATATATTGTATATATTGTATATATTGTATATATTGTATATATTGTATATATTGTATATATTGTATATATTGTATATATTGTATATATTGTATATATTGTATATATTGTATATAT
Source organism: Drosophila orena (assembly GCA_005876975.1). Taxonomy (NCBI): domain Eukaryota; kingdom Metazoa; phylum Arthropoda; class Insecta; order Diptera; family Drosophilidae; genus Drosophila; species Drosophila orena. The sequence goes on along the minus strand of VCKV01000014.1, from coordinate 59,057 downwards.
TGTATATATTGTATATATTGTATATATTGTATATATTGTATATATTGTATATATTGTATATATTGTATATTGTATATATTGTATATATTGTATATATTGTATATATTGTATATATTTATATTATTGTATATATTGTATATATTGTATATATTGTATATATTGTATATATTGTATATATTGTATATATTGTATATATTGTATATATTGTATATATTGTATATATTGTATATATTGTATATATTGTATATATTGTATATATTGTATATATTGTATATATTGTATATATGTATATGTATAATGTATATATTGTATATATTGTATATATTGTATATATTGTATATATTGTATATATTGTATATATTGTATATATTGTATATATTGTATATATTGTATATATTGTATATATTGTATATATTGTATATATTGTATATATTGTATATATTGTATATATTGTATATATTGTATATATTGTATATATTGTATATATTGTATATATTGTATATATTGTATATATTGTATATATTGTATATATTGTATATTGTATATATTGTATATTGTATATATTGTATATTGTATATATTGTATATTGTATATATTGTATATATTGTATATATTGTATATTGTATATATTGTATATATTGTATATATTGTATATTGTATATATTGTATATATTGTATATTAGACGTCTGCATGACTACAGTCAAAGCAGCATATGGTCTCTCACTCAAAATTGTGACTGAATGAGTGAGACATTGAGTAAAACGGAATTGGCAAATGTGGGAAAGGCATGAGTAAAATATTTAGTATAACCGAACGGAGAGGCAATGCACGAATGAGTGCTCGCGACGGAGTAATCGGAATAACCGAAGCGGTTAACTGTGCGCCGCATTGGCGACGTCAAATTTATTGCGTGTTTGTTTTTTCGTTTTCGTTTTGCTTTTGCATGCAAGGCATAGAGAAATAGAAAGACATGAAATAATTTTTATGTATAAGTATATATTTTTTATTTATTTTAATTTTCAATAACAGAATGGAGAAACATTATTTGGTTTACTGAATTAGAATTGTTAGCAATAATGCACCTTTTTTCCGAAATTAAATTTCTTGCGTATGAAAATGTTCTTTCAGATGCTGAGCTGCTTGCAGGAATACAAAAAATGGTGCAGCTAGCTTTATATAATTGGGGAAAAATATTTTTGTTTATGTGCCACCATTCAAGGCAATTGAAATCATAATTAATTATTAATTTGTTAATTTGTTTTTACAATTTAAAATTACTAAAGTACTTACGCTTTCGTCCGAGCTCTGCATTTTTATTATTATAAAATTTTCTGCTCTGCTGCGTCTGCTCTGCAAGCTATGAATGAAGAGAATGCCAAAATTTTCTCCGAGAACTCTACACATTTACACTGCGTCCACTCATTCTATCCATTCCGCTTTGGTTTGAATTTCACTCATTCCACATACAACAAAAACAATGCTAGCCAATGCTCAATTATCTCTGTTAAAAAGGTTTCGGCGCGCCGAATTGCGACTTAAGCTTGTGCGTACTCATTAACAGAAAATTTTGAGTGCACTCGTGCAGACGTCTAGTGGGCACACGAATGCTCATATAAGTTAACAACAGAAACTCTTGTTACTCCCCTCGACCGATACAATACAATTCTCCAACGCCGAAATTGCAGAGATTGCAATTCGATCCAGTTAAATCAAGTTCAAACCACTCCAATTCTTCGCCTAGCTGCCGATCATGCCATCAGAGTCGACGCCAACGCCGAAATTGCAGAAATTGCAATTCGATCCAGTTCAATCCAGTTCAAACCACTCCAATTCTTCGCGTAGCTGCCGATCACGCCATCAGAGTCGACGCCAACGTTCTGCCGACGCCGCTGCAGACACCCACAGCTAGCTTAGGACTTACTTAAAAATTCAATGTTTAATTCTTATTTGGAATCTGTAATAAAAGGTCATCTTTTACGAATTGGACTCATGTTTTATTTCGCAAAGTAAAACATTAACTGGAGCCCGAACAAGGACCTGATGAGTAGGAAATCTTGTTAAGTCAGATTAGTACATCAGTACGACTCCATCAGTCTCAAAACCTCTGTTGCAAGCTCCGACCGCAGAACACCCTCTACGTGTGTGCATCGCAGGATCCCGAGTAAATAAGTAAAAAGGACAACATCCGGATCACCAGGAGGAGTAGCCGTATCAAGTTAGCAATGTAAGTAGAGTTAAGTGAACCTAATTATCTTAAGTGAAATAAGAAATTAAGAAAACTAAAGCACGAATAATTCAAAGTAAAAATAGTGATATGTTAAAGGTAAAACAAAGTGAAAGTAATCAAAGAAATTGACGAAAGTATGTGAACAAATAAATAAGCGTAAAGCGATCAAATAAAAAAAATCACTGCACTACAAATAAATAAAGCAGTATAATAAGCTCAATCTTGCGAATCCTAAGGGACCCTCCAAGGTAGAAGAGCAAAACCAGACACTGGTTTTCAAAATTAAAATAAAATAAATTCACTCTAAACAAAACACAGTTCTTCGATCACGTTCCTTTTGCTAAAACTAAATAAAGTAAAATTCGAAATTAAAAGCAACTACAATTTATGCAAAACTAAATAAGTTTAAATAAGTTTTACAATTCATAATTTAAAGTAAATTTCAATTAAATAGAATTTAATGCGCGACTAAATTTTACTATTAAATATTTAAATTAAAATTAAGCTTCAATTTTAACGTGCTATAAACTTTGCTATTAAACATTATTGATTATTAAATAAGATCTAATTAAGTCATAAAATCAAACACAAATTAACTAAATAATTGTAAGGATTTATCAACATATCTTAAGTGACACAATCTAAAATATTTTGATTCCCGCATTCATTTTATACACTTAAATAATTGATCCCATTGCTATAACCATATGGCAACCTTTATGGCAAATTTCAACAATTTAATTAGACCACCAGTGCTCAACTTAAAAACAGAATCTGAGGCAGTTAACCGAATAGAACCTAACATACATAACTTAATACAACAACACCGACAAGACGCAAGACAAGAAACACACCAACAAAATAGAAACATAATGGCACAGCACGAACAACTAGCCGAAATCGTTCGCCAGATTCTGGCTGAACAACTCTCAATTCTCTTGCAGCAAAGTCAAAATTCTAGCTTCGATTTCGCAAATGTAGAGAGCCAGGGTATTAACCCAGAACACCTACATAATTTACAAGATTTAGACAAAGTCCCCGATATTGTAAAATCTTTGCATGATTTTTCCGGTGACCCAGCTGAATTCGGTTCCTGGAAAAAGAGTGTAGATAGAATAATAGAAACTTATGCTCACACCATAGGTACAGCAAAGTATTTTGGTATTTTGCACACAATTCGAAATAAGATAACCCTTGATTCTTATAATGTCCCGTTGAACTGGGCAGCAATCTCAAAGTGTTTAACACTACATTATGCAGACAATCGAGATCTTGCCACTTTGGAATATCAAATGACAACAATATTCCAAAAGCCCAATCAGACAGTTGAAGAATTCCATCAAGTCGTTTACAGACATTTGTCTTTAATACTAATAAAATAAGTTGCATGGAACTGGGCAGGGAATCAGAATTGCTTATGACTAAGTTGTACAGGGACAAAGCCTTAGATACCTTTATCCAGGGTCTCCGTGGCGACCTCCCGAGTTTGCTGGGAATAAAACAACCCACTGACTTGCCATCTGCTTTGCTCCTGTGCTTGAAGTTAGAAAACCAGACTTACCGTACCCATCACGCTTCGGACAAACTTCAACAGAACACCTTTAGAAGCACACCTCAAGGGCCGCTTCCACGACCACTACCTATACCCAATAATATGGGTTACCAAACCAGACCAATGCTACCCCCCAGACCCATACCAGTAGGAGTGTCTAATGCTAACTTTGGACACCCACAATACCGACCAGCACCGAATAATCTTGGGCAACAATTTCGACAAGCTCAGACAGCACAAGCCCCATCGCACCGACCGTATCCACCACCTCGTCCGATCGCAACAAAACCCCAACCACGACCAGAACCAATGGACGTGGACAGAAGCCTTCAGTCTAGACAAATTAACTACATGAACAGACCTCAACTTGACGCCTCTGGTAAACGACCCTCAATACCTATTACAGATCCAACCAAAAGGCAAAGAAATTTTAATATCCAAACAGAAATCGAACAACAAACTGGGGCAGAACAAGAAGCACTGATAATGACCGAATACGAACAGACTTTGTCAGAACAAGATGAACAAACGGACTATGAACAAACACTCGGTGAATACACAGAAGCGGTTGACAGCAATGACCAAGAACCACAACCTGACTATTCCTATCTCAATTTTTTAGAGTAACTGACTCCTCACTACCATACTTCGAATGTAAGGTGAGGAGTGGAAAAGTCTTAAAAATATTAACTGACACCGGCTCTAATCGAAATTATATTCAACCAAAACATGTCTCAAACCCGTTACCAAACAAAACCATATTCAATGCTGTCTCTGTAGGTGGCGATATAAAAATAACTCATCACAAAAACGCTAATTTGTTTAACGATCTAAATACAATAGTTAAATTTTTCCTGTTACCAATTCTCAAAACTTTTGACGCGATATTAGGCAATGGCAGTTTAAGAGAATTAGGCGCAGTCATTGACACAAAAAACAAAATAATGCACTTAAAAAATGGCACAAATATTCCCACTAAAGAAAAAAATTTGAATCAGTCAATGTAATAATACCAAGGTCGGATCACCTTACACACAATCAGCGAATCGAATTAAGTCGCTTACTCAAAAATTACCCAAACTTATTTGCCGAACCGGATGACAAACTGACCTACCTCACAAACGTGAAAGACGAAATACGAATAACTACTGACACACCTGTTTACTCTAAGTTTTATCAGTACCCAATGGCTTTAAAAGCTGAGGTTGACAAACAGGTTAAAGACCTTTTAGAAAATAACATAATACGACCATCACGTTCCCCATACAATTCACCTGTGTGGATCGTTCCAAAAAAACAAGATGATTCCAATGTAAAAAAATATAGAATGGTCATTGATTATAGAAAACTTAATAGTGTAACAATATCCGACAAATACCCTATACCTGACATAAACGGATTCATTGCACAGTTAGGTAATAACAAACTTTTTTCCGTTTTAGACCTTAAAAGCGGATTTCACCAAATTCCATTAAAGGAAAAGGATATAAAAAAAACAGCATTTTCCGTAAACAATGGCAAGTACGAGCTTACCAGGCTCCGCTTTGGTTTAAAAAATGACCCTTCAATATTCCAACGCGCCCTTGACGACATCCTTAGGGACAACATAGGAAACATTTGCTACATTTATATTGATGACATTATCGTTTTTAGCAAAGACGAAGAGTCTCATTGCAAAAATCTGAAAACAATTTTTGAAACACTAAGTGCAGCAAACGTTAAATGCCAACTAGACAAGTGCGAGTTCTTTAAGAACAAAGTAGAATTCTTAGGATTCGTTATATCGGATTAAGGAATAGAGACTAACCCAACAAAGGTAGAAGCCATAGTTAACTATCCAAGACCAAAGACATTAAAGGAATTAAGATCCTTTCTTGGGTTATCAGGATACTACAGGAGGTTTATGCTGGGCTATGCTACAATGGCCAAGCCACTGACTGATTTGCTTAGAGGGGAAGACGGACGCATTTCAAAGGGAATGTCGTCAAAAAAATTGATTCACCTAGACGATAAAGCAATAAGAGCATTCGAACAGTTGCGCAGTACACTAATATCCAAAAACGTAATACTCCAATACCCAGACTTTGATAAGGAATTCACACTAACCACAGACGCCTCTGACTATGCCATAGGAGCACTATTATCATAATCCAACAGACCAATTGCATTTATATCTAGAACACTTTCTAAAACTGAAGAACAATACGAAACGGCAAAGAAAGAAATGTTAGCCATACATTGGGCTGTTAATTTCTTTATGGGATATCTTTACGGTGGTGCAAAGGTAAAAATCTATACCGATCACGAACCACTCACACACGATTACTCAGTTGACATATTCGGACGACGATATAATACAAATTTTAAGAAAACACCTTTACCCCACAGTCATTAATGGCATTCATACAACAGAAGATATAATGGGTCAAATACAAAGAATTTATTCAGACAATTTTGCATCTTTTAAAGTCAGATTTAGCCGAAAACAAGTAGAAGATATAACTAATCAAACAGAACAAGACGAGCTTATTCTAAAAACTCACAATAGGGCACATAGAAATGCTGAAGAGAATAAAATTCAGTTAGCCGAAAAATGCTACTTTCCCAAAATGAAATCTAAAATTGTTACCTTAGTAAAACAATGTCAAGTGCGCAAGGAAGGAAAATGTGATAGGCATCCCACAAACCCAGAAATAATGGAAACCCCAATTCCTGAGTTTCCGGGACACACAATTCATATAGATATTTTCTCTACAGAAAAAAAACTGGTATTTACGGCAATTGACAAATTTTCGAAACTTGCGCAAGCAAAATTAATAAATTCAAAATCAATAGAAGACATAAGAAAACCTTTACATGACATCTTATTCTATTTTGGCGTACCAAAATACGTCGTAATGGATAATGAAAAATCTTTTAATTCCGCTACAATAGCTTTTATGATGAGAGACCAGCTGGGCATACAAATTTTTAAAGCACCCCCTTATAAGAGTTCTGTAAACGGACAAATAGAACGGTTTCATTCCACCCTCGCGGAAATTATGAGATGCTTAAAAACCAAACAGGTACACCGAACTTTTGAAGAACTATTAGAATCAGCTGTCTACGAATACAACTTCACAATTCACTCTGTAACAAAAAAACGACCATTAGAAATATTTTTTGGCAGAAATATAACCACTGACCCAGGAAAATATGACGAAAGCAGACAAGACAACATCGAAAAACTGAAATCAAAACAGGCAATAGACTTAAAAAACCATAACGAAAAACGCAATAAGATCAAGGATTATGAGCCAGGCAAATAGTGTTTATAAAAAAAAACACAAGACTAGGTTCTAAACTGTCCCCACGGTACAAGAAAGAAACAGTAAAAGAAAATAGACATACAACTATTATCACAGAAACAGGTAGAATTGTTCACAAGAGTAACATAAAACAAGAGTAATAATAATAACATTTTTTTTTTCTAGTCCGATACTGCCTAGGGAAACATGTCCATATTCGTCTAAAGAAGAAATTGTAAATATTAAATATGCAATTCAATGGACTAAAATTAACGTAATTAACACACTCCTTTTAAATGAATTTAAATTAAATGAAGTAAATAAAATTTTTCAAAAAACAGCATGACCTCCTTATCAATCTAGGAAATGCTAGAATTTGTTGATGTTTCAGTATTACACAATAAACAGCAATTATCTATATCATCAAAATACCAGAACTAGACCCCACTACTCATAAAGATATGTTAATAAGCCCGTTATAAAAAATAACTCCATTGTACACTTAGAAACGAACGAAATATTTGTAACACAAAACAAAATTATTAATGTACCCAAAAATTGTAAAATATCCAATTACTTAAAAATATCTAAAAAAGAAAACACTGTTAATCTTAAACAAAGAAAATGTATTGCTAAGTTAGTTGAGGGAAGGGAAGCGCTGTGTGACTTCAGTAATGCAGAACATATTCAGGAAATAGAGGAGATCGATGGCAGCTTAATATTACTTAACAACTACACCGGCAATTTAATACACAACAACATAACCTACAAGCAAAAAAAACATATCTGGTCCATTTCTGGAACGATACCGTCCAAATAAAAAAACAAACAATTTAATAATAAAGAAAAAACTATACTAAAACCCGGAACACCAATAATCCAAATGTCACCCATAGAAGTGGAAAGACTAAAATTTTATCATTAGAATCACTGGAGGCCCTCAACATCAAGAACACAAAGCACCTAAACAACATGACAACACATTCTACCATAAACCGCATCGCAATCTTGTGCTTACTGGCCACTATTATACTTTTTTCAATAATCTCCAAAATTTGTTTTAAATCCAGAGACAAAGTAACCCTTCAAATTCAACAAGAGCTTCCCACGCTCAATAACAAACTTCAAATAAATAATTTAAAGCCAACGCCGATACAACCCGAGTTCAACAATATTCCATATTTCTAACACCCACTTGAGGACAAGTAGGATTCTGAGGGGGGAGAGTTAACAACAGAAACTCTTGTTACTCCCCTCGACCGATACAATACAATTCTCCAACGCCGAAATAGCATAGATTGCAATTCGATCCAGTTAAATCAAGTTCAAACCACTCCAATTCTTCGTCTAGCTGCCGATCACGCCATCAGAGTCGAAGCCAACGCCGAAATTGCAGAAATTGCAATTCGATCCAGTTCAATCCAGTTCAAACCACTCCAATTCTTCGCCTAGCTGCCGATCACGCCATCAGAGTCGACGCCAACGTTCTGCCGACGCCGCTGCAGACACCCACAGCTAGCTCAGGACTTACTTAAAAATTCAATGTTTAATTCTTATTTGGAATCTGTAATAAAAGGTCATCTTTTACGAATTGGACTCATGTTTTATTTCGCAAAGTAAAACATTAACTTATATTGTAAATTTGACAAAATATGCCCTTCACTTCAGAAGTTTATGGACGAAAGTCCATAAAGAAAGTCAATCTATATTATTTGTACTCTGGCAATCGAGTACAAAGCACTCGTAAGTAAAAAGTAAAAACTCTAATTTTGCATTGCCTTAACATGATACTTATTTAATTACATCATAGAAATGGTAATAGGTGAATAAATGTACATAATAATACCGAATTATTTTAATAAATTACTTTATACTAGAAAATAAGTCGTTAGAGTATTCAGCTTACGACGTTGGAAATTTATTTGATCTTAGTGAATCTTAGGTGCGCTGGTCCTGCCTCAAGAATTCAATTTTGCAATGCACAGGTTGCATATGATGTTTTTTAACTATTTAGTATATTTATTAGTACAAATTACTAGTAAACAAGTAAAAAAAATATGCATACTTCTGTAAATGATAAATTTTCAGTATTTGAAATGCAAATATTATTTTGTTGAATTTTTGTTATATTCTAATTTGATATCTGTAAAAACCGCGCAATTTTGGCTGGGTAAAAAAAGCGCGCCAAATGTATTCTTTCTTCTTTTAGTTCTCTTAATTCGTATGCTTAAGGCTGACAAATACATAGTGCTCGTCGTTTGCTACTGTTTCTCGAAATTTTAATAATATAAACGCATTTTTAAATTAAAAAAATTGGTTTTCTGATTTATTAAAGCACAATTGCGATAAAGTGCGTTAAGTTATTGTCCAAAGTAGTACAAAAAAAAAAAATTTTAGAAGTGTACATATTTTCATAATTTGTCGCGCCTATATTACGTTGTGCTGGTACTGCTACTTTTCGATGAAGGTTTAAACTTTTGAATTTAACATTAATTGTTTTATGTAAAAAATTGGCTATGGCCGACTAAAAAAGATTAAATATCAGTGGGAACAAGTGCAGCGATTACCCTGCTCTTAAATTGTTTAGGTTTCCTGAAAAGATACCAACAATTTTATTGAAATGGGCGGAAAAGTGCCAATTTACAAAAGATTTTGTGGCGAGCACTTCGTCACTGGTTTTATTCCAAGATCATTTCTCGCCAGATGATATTAGCGTAAAATATCTAAGGATAGGAACAATGGCAGATCGCAACCTTATTAAATATGAGAGTTGCAAAAATGATGATATTGATTTCAATGCTTTAAGATCGGCTCCACAAAAGAGATGTCGTTCGCAGTCCCCTGGTGAAGTTTGTCGTCAGTGCCATAAAAACACGAAAACATTAAAAATGTTTCAAAAAAAATATTCACTCAGCATTCTATCTTATAAATGAAAAATTAGTGATGACTAAAAATAAATATATACATATATACATAAATATATGGTACAAAAATGTAATAAAATGAATTAAAAAAAAGAGAAAATTATATCGAAAAGCAATAGTTAGTAAACTAGCTTAGTTGGGGAACATTAAAATATTTTAATGCTTAACATTTATTATGTCAAGTCGACTCGAAGGTCATATAAATATACGACCCCATTACAATTGTAATGGCCTCCCCGTGGTGTTGCCTGGGTACCAAAAATTACATTTATTACAGATAATTAATAATAAAAATATTTATATGTAAGCGGTAGCTAATTCGAGCGGCGATTTTAACTAAAGAATATTAAAACAACTTTTAAAAAAAAAAATAATAGTCACGGCATCAATTTTTAAATATTATTTTATTAGCTCATATTACAACGAAATTGACCAAAACATTAATCAAATTTGTTTTTTAGATCAAAATTGATTTCGGACCGAAAATCGTTTTTTAGCACAACTACGCTCACATGCACACTTTTTTGTTTACTGTTTTCACTCACACAAGCAAGTGCATTCCATTTTTAGAATTTTATGCTCTCAATTTAACGCGAGCGGGAAGAGAGCAATTATTGCCGCCACCAAAAAAGTGGCTGCATAGTGCAAAACCAATGTATGGCCGTTACGCATCTTATTATTCTAGTGTGTTTGGGTGCTGGCTCTAGAGCGCTCTCTCTTTGACTCTTGAACAAAAATTCAAGAGAGCCTGGAGCCCGCTCTAGATCCAGCCGGAAAAAATCGTGTGCAAAAAAATCGTATGGCGTTACGCATCTTATTATTCTAGTGTCTTTGGTCAAACACTGTTCTTTATTATAATAATTACTCACAGCGTTGTAGATGCCGTGGTCGTGGAAACTTCAGAGGTAACTCTCGTAACAATTACCATTACCACAACAACCACAATAATGCTGGAAGAGGCCAATATAGAGGAAACCCTAGAGGCCGTGGCAACTCGAACCGAGGCCTAAATAACAACAATCGAGGAAATGTAAGAGTAGCCCAAAATAATTCGGGAAACTCCGAACAACCTTTAGCCACTCAACAATAAATAATTACAAGGTTCCAACAATTAATCTTAGCCAAAAAATATTTGTAAATTTTGTCAATGTAGTGTAGTATACACATATATAATAATAATACAAATTATAAAATTACACATATACAACATAATAATAAGACAATTAATAAGTAAACTTAAGCCCACACTAATATCTTAAGTGTACCCTAAGCTTAGTATGCAAATTCAGCATGTACGCCTTTAGGGGTTACGCTTGACTCCCATTGGTTATCAAGAAGGACATATTACATATTGCTGTTTTTGCTAGTGTCAGCACTTTGCTGTCACGAGTGATCGGCAGGCCGCGGAAAGCTTCATTACATTCATTACATTTGACCGTGAAAACAATAAAGGCATACACCAAATGTATCAATTTATTTAATGAATAAGAATGAATAAGGGGAAAAGTTCACAGTAGAAACAAAAAAAAGCTTATATTTCTAATAGACACAGGTGCAGATATTTCCCTTCTAAAAGAAATTTCTGATATCCTTAATCATATTCAAGGAAACAATAAAATTAATATTCAAGGAATAGGACAAGAATTAATTCAATCCAAAAGATTAATTTTCTCAATTGATTCATTGCATGAAATTAATACAGACAGATAATTACATAATTTTACACGATTTGCATATGGTAGATCCACATTTCTTAAACCCATCTGTTGCCAATTAGATTTTAATCAAACAGAAGATTGGTGCAAGATGAGACCAAATAATTTGAAGTTCCCAATTTATGTTCCAATAACATACAGTTCTAATAATTACTCAATAATTCTACCAGCAAGATCCCAGGTGGTCCGAAAAATACAAATACCCTCAAATGAAGATAGTGTTTTAATACCTAACCAGGAAATTCAAAACGGCATTTATTTTGCAAATACAGTTGCAACAAACAAAGACGCATTTGTCCTATTACTAAATACAACTGGTAAAGATATTTAAAATATGAATCACTTTCGAACTATGAAATAGTCCAAACCAACTATGAAGCAAGAGAAAAATCTGTCATATCTCAATTATCAAAAATTTTCCACCCCAATTCAAATCCACACTAATAGATGTATGCACAAAATATAGTGATGTATTCGGACTTGAAACCGAATCGATTACAACAAATAATTTATACAAACAAAAGCTAAGATTAACAGATGATGAGCCAGTATATATTAAAAATTATAGAAATCCTCACAGTCAGCTTGACGAAATTCAAGCACAGGTAGAAAAATTTAATGATAACAAAATAGTCGAACCGTCTGTGTCACCACATAACAGCCCACTTTTATTTCCGACGAAATCTCTTCCCGGTTCTGACAACGAAAAATGGCGATTAGTAATTGACTATCGTCAGATTAATAAAAAACTGTTGTCCGACAAATTCCCACTGCCTAGAATAGATGATATTTTAGATCAACTAGGTAGAACAAAATATTTTTCATGCCTAAACTTAATGTCAGGTTTTCATCAAATTGAACTCGAAGAAAGTTCAAGAGATATAACGTCTTTTTTAACAAGCAATGGCTCATATCGCTTCACGCGATTACCATTCGGTCTAAAAATAGCACCAAATTCCTTCCAGAGGATAATGACTATAGCTTTCTCTGGACTTGTATATGGATGATTTAATAGTTATTGGTTGTTCCGAAAAACATATGCTTAACAACTTAACTGATGTTTTTGAGAAATGTAGGAAATATAACCTAAAGCTACATCCAAAAAAATGTACATTTTTCATGCATGAAGTCACATTTTTGGGACACAACTGCACAGGTCAAGGAATCTTGCCAGATGACAAAATATATGACGTAATCAGAAATTATACAGTCCCACATGATGCGGACAGTGCTAGACGATTTGTTGCATTTTGCAATTACTACAGACGTTTTATCCAAAATTTTGGCGAATATTCTCGGTACATAACAAGATTATGTAAAAAAAGGTGTACAATTCGAATGGACAGCTGAATGCCAACATGCCTTCGAGCATCTCAAATCGGCACAGCTAATCCCAATTTATTACAATACCCAAATTTCAGCAAAAAATTTTGCATAGGCACTGATGCAAGTAAGCAAGCTTGTGGAGCGGTGTTAACTCAACACAAAAATGGACTTCAACTTCCAGTTGCATACGCATCAAGAGCGTTTACCAAGGGTGAAAGTAACAAAAACACAACAGAACAAGAATTGGCAATAACTAATTTCAGGCCATATATTTATGGTAGACATTTCACTGTCAAAACAGACCACAGACTTACCAACCTGTACTCTATGATAAATCCGAGCTATGATAAATCTCTATGATAACTCGTATGAGATTTGAATTAGGGGAGTATATTTTTACAGTTGAGTATCTAAAGGGGAAAGATAACTATGTAGCTGATGCGTTATCAAGAATAACCATCAAATAACTACAAGAAATTACAAGAAATATTAAAAAAGTCCAGTCGACGTTTACCCTCCGCGGAGAGTAAAAAAGTTTTATTTCGATACCAAAAGCCTCCCATCGACCATGGAAATGGCTACGAAAATGCTACGGTTCGACCGTACATCCCCTTACCTCTTAAATGCCGTAATTGCCACCGACTTGGACACATAACAAAAGCCTGCAAAAGCCCAAAGCTTTGTTCCAACTGTTCCTCAGCTGATCACACCACCGACAACAGCGAATGCGTGAATAACAAGTTCTGCATTAACTGCAGAAATGATGTCAACGACCAGCACAACCACAGTCCGGTAGACAAATCATGCCCAGCCTTCCTCAAACAAAAAGAGATAACAGCTATCAAAGTAATTGAGCGAGTGGATTTTAAAGAACCCACCAAAATTTACTACACCCGGCACACTCATCAGCCCACATCATACGCAAAAAAAACCGAATCAAAAAATGCACCCAATACAAACACACAAATGGAACAAACTAAAAAACCCCAACAACGACCCTTACTGAACTATGATGACGTATTGGACAACAAACCTTCCAGGTATTAAAAAACACTCCCCACACATAATTTGCCTCCAAGAAACCCACATACAATACACAAATAACATACCAACCCCAATTAACTATAAGCTGTTAAGAAATATAGCCACCAACAGATTTGGGGCGTAGCACTACTAGTTCATAAGTCAATCCAGTACACTATCCTCAACATCACAAACGATCTCGAAGCAATAGCCATAAATATACAATCTAAGTTTAAGTTTAAGTTTAATTGTATTAAACATATTTTCCACATACATTTCCCCAGACACTCCAAAACACATTTAATATACAACAAACACCCTCACTAATCACGGCAGACTTCAATGGATGGCACCCGTCTTGGGGCTCCCCAAAAACGAATACACGTGGGAAAATAACCAAAGATTCTTTGACAATTTACACCTTATTCTATTAAACGACAAATCTCCCACATACTTCGACCTCATCGACTCTGCTCTCCAATCTTAGCCCCTCACGCCAGCGACCACTTTTCCATTATCACGACCCTATTTCCAACAACAAGTACGCAAAAATTCAGCAGACCCTTTTTCAAACTGAAAGAAGCCAACTGGAAACAGTACAATGTACTCACTCAACAAACAAACCAGAAATATCCTACTTCCCAAAACGTAAGCAAAGAGGCCGCTCAAATCAATAGAATTATCCTATATAGCGCAAACCTTTCCATCCAACAAACCTCACCAAACATACATCCATACAGGTGGAACATCCCATGCTGGAATAAACACCTCGACCAGCTACGAAATCAAAAACAACTTGACTGGAAAAAATTATACCGAATAATAACCTTAGAAAACATTATCGACTATAGACGCAAAAATGCAAAATTTAGGTACGAATTAAAAAAAGAAAAAAAGACGCTTCCAACTCTTTTACCTCAACCATCCAACCCACTACCCCTTCATACAAAATATGGGCTAATATAAGACGCTTCTGCAGACTAAAGCCAGCAAAACAAATCCATGCCATCTTAAGCCCGGTAAACAATGAGACAACATTAGCCGGCAACGAAATTGCTAACATATTTGTGAAACACTTTTCTGACCTCTCCGGCGACTGGAACTTTACAGAGGAGTTCCGAAGCAATAAATACAGAAACAACATACAAAACTATACCCCCTCTCCAACTGCCCAAGCCATAGAAGAAAACATAACATACCTTGAACTTATCTCAGCCCTCCAAACATTAAAAGGGTCTACTCTAGGACTTAACAGAGTCTCATATCAAATGATCAAAAAAGAAACAGCGCCTGAAACATACCGAAAACTGTACGAACACACAAAAAACAATCTCAAACCACATTCTTTCATATTCGCTGAAGGGTCAAAAATAAACTCCACCATAACATTCGCCGTCAGAACGGAAAGAAACATTTTAAAATACGGCATACTGCCCCCATATTTATCCGGCCTCACCTCAGAAACAATCTCTATCCTAGAAGCAATTGAACTAATTAAAAACCGAAAAGACAAATTCATCATCTGTTCCGATTCCCTATCAGCAATAGACTCAATCCAATCTGCAAAATCAGCAGGCAATATGCCACTTATCCTTACACGAAACATAAACAACACAGATATAAGAAGACACCTCAAAAAGGAATTAGCGACAAAACAAAAAGAAAAGATTATACACTGCAGTCAATGGTACCAGTCAATCAATTCGAGTAACTCACACACCTGCGATTATCTAAAAAATCCCACCCTAACTACACTAGACTCGACCAAATAAAAATAACACGACTTCGGCTTGGACACACAAAAATAACCCACCAACATAACCTAAACCCAAACTCCATACCAAACTGCCCGTTTTGCCAATGTGATGTCTCAATAAACTACATATTTAACTCATGCCCATCCCTCCTACAAGCCAAACAAGCCATATTTAAGAACAATAACCCTTTAAACCTTCTTAGCAACTCCGACCCAGATAACAAACAAAAAATTCTACTCCTTCTAAAAAAACAAAATTATACAATAAAATATATACAAGAAAAAATACAAATGTACACTATAAATAAGTTAGCTCATTACCCAATATGATTAAGATTAAGATACAATACAATTGTCAACGAACATAGCCATAGGCCCTGCAGCCAGCGCTATAATAATTAAGTTAGGTTAGTTTTGTAAACTACTCTATCTATTATAATAAATAAATAAATAAATAAAGAAAGTCACTACAAGATATCAAAGTACACAAAAATCCTGCGCAGAAGATAACGAAATAGAATTGCCTAAGCAATCTATAGAAAAAGCTTCAAAACCCAACGTATATGAAGCCATCAAAAATGACGAAGTACGTAAAGTAGTGACCTTGCACATAAAACATATGCTGTTTCATTAAACATGGTAAGAAAATTATTGCAAGATATGATGTTAGCGATTTATATACTAATGGAGTCAATTTTTCCAAAGGCTTGAAATGCAAGCCGACTCAAAGTGGCACCGTGGGAAAATATCTTTGAACATGTTTCAATTGATTATTTTAAAATAATGGGCAATAAAACATTAAATTCATTGAGAGCGGCGCAACTTAACCCGGTGACCCAAATAGAAAATTAAAAGCAAAATAAGCTATATTGCCTACATTTCATGCAATCCCATACAAGGAGGTCACACAGGCATCACAAAAACCTTGGCCTAGGTCAATAGATATTATTACTGGAAAGGTATGTCTAAAGATATAACTGAATACATTAGAAAATGTCAAAAATGCAAAAAATCAAAAGTGACAAGAAATACAACAACTCCCTTAACAATAACAGAAACTCGAATAAAAGCTTTCGACAGGGTGATAGTGGACACTATTGGTCCGCTACCAAAATCAGAAAATGGCAATGAATATTAATCACACTAATATGTGATTTAACTTTTTTTTTTTTTTTTCTTTTTTTCTTTTTTATTGAGGCGTAGGGGGATATCTGGGAGCCCCTTTATGTCCTTTTTCTTCATTGATTCAGCGCATTTGGGCGCGCCGGCTAACTATAATCTAGTTAGCTTTATCAATTTAACAAAATTTTAAGAATAACAAAACAATCACAGATAAGAAATAATTTATGATAAGGGTCAGCTTCTGCTGGCCCTTGTCAAATGAGATCGGGAAATGAGATCCCTCGGTTTCCTTCTGTTGAGCCTCCTTGGTAGGCGAGATCTGTTTAGAGCGCTGGCAAGTCGATTTCTGTGGCGCTCCAGCCTGTCATGGTATTGACTCGACTGCTGGTTTATTTCGTCAAATACCGTCGCGAGTTTGAGGTCTCTGTGCAGGGTGGTGTTTCGCACAAACCACTCGCAGCCGGTGATGAGTCTTGCGACCTTATTTTGGATAGCCTGGATTTGGCTGTCACATGCCAAGCCCCAGATTTGGCACCCGTACTTCCAGCTTGGTGCTATGCTCTATTTGTAAATTGTCAGCTTGTTGGAGAGTGACAGTTTACTGCGCGGGCAGAGTAGCCAGTAGTGCTTCGCCACCTTAGCACGTAAGCTTGTTCTGGTGGCAGTCACATGCTTGGCAAATGTGAGTCTGCGGTCAAGCAGAACTCCAAGGTACTTTGCTGCGTTCGGCTGTGGTACGGGGGCTCCCTCGATATGGACAGTCGGTGGCGTTCTTTGCTTTAGAGTAAATCAAACGTTGGTAGATTTACTGCTGTTATTGCCGATGTTCCAACGCTTTGCCCATACCGAGAACCGGTCTGCAAAGTCCTAGATACCATCGGCTTCGTCGTGCTCGCATCGGGACGTGTAGGTGACGCACACGTCATCGGCAAATGTGGCCAACATAGATTTCCTGTATAGGCTTACGTCTGGCTACCTTGTGGAACTCCAGCTGCCACATTATGTTCGGTGGACAGTGCTGAATGGAAACGCACAGCGAATCGCCTTCCTTCCAGGTACGATTTCAGCAACCCGAAATATGGAGCAGGTAGCGTCTGTTTGATTTTTAGCTGGAGTCCGATGTGCCACGCTCGATCAAAGGCTTCTCGAATGTCTAAGAAGAGGCTTTTGCAATATTCCTTATTGTCATAGGCAGTCAGAATTTGCTCGACGACCCGATGGAGCTGCTCGACAGTACAATGGCCAGCACGAAAACCGAACTGGTGCTTAGGGGTAATTTCCTGAGCCTCCATGATCGTTACAATCCGAACGGCAATCAGTCTCTCAAACACCTTCGAAATTGAAGGGAGAAGACTGATCGGCCGGTAGGAGGCGGGCTCCCTTTCTGGCTTGCCAGGCTGGTGGATCATGGAGATTATCCCGAGCTTCCACTGATAAGGGGAAGTATTGCAACCATACGATAGCATTGAAAACCAACGCTATGTAGAGGATCACATGACTGGCCATGTGAAAAACCCTCATTTTTATAAAAAACAAAACAGGGCCCAACAAAATAATGCGGCCCATAACAGGGACGATGGCCCTAACCAATTGCCTGAACCCATGGAGTTAGGCTCCATTATGACTCAGCACAGCCAACCCACCGCCTTCGGAAGCGGTCTGCACGCCAGTGCCAGGGTCGAAAATATGCGAGGCCAAAGACGTCAGAGAGTGCAGAATACCATGCAACGCGCTGACGACGATACTGACAGCGAGTATGATCAAGCGGCCGCAGCGGCCATCACCGAAATAGAAAACGAATCCGATGATTATGATCAGGTGAATTTTTTAGGGAACGCTCCTGCAGGGGAGGCGACAAAAAATCTTAATAGACAAGGGGACGGCGAAAAACTACATCAGGCCCGTAAAGGAGCTTAAGCATGTAGTGCCGGCCGACACCCCTTTCACTGTTAGTTCCATTCATGGCGTACGGGGAAGTCTGGGAACCCCTTCATGTCCTCTTTCTCTATTGATTCAGCCCATTTGGGCGCGCCGGCTAACTATAGTCTAGTTAGCTTTATCAATTTAACAAAATTTAAACAATAACAAAACAATCAAAGATAACAATTTATTAAGGGTCAGCTCTGCTAGCCCTTGTCTAGCCGCTGTTTTTATGTTGTTGTTGAACAGATCAATTGCTTCATCAACGTCCTGTTCGGAGCTTAAGGCAGTGTTGAGGGGCAGAGTGTACTCCAGCTGCGATTGTAATACCTCCAGGTTAGTGCGTCTAGTGATTATCCGCTCCATTTTAGGGTAGCATATTGCCCCCGCATCCAGCGTAATTACCAGAGGCAGGTGGTCGGAGCTTAGCTCAACAACCGCACTTCTGCTGGCGTGGATGCCCAGCACACCCCTTGTCAGAGCAAAATCAATATAGCCTGGAGAGCCTCTACTGCCGTATGGGTATCTTGTTGGTCCTCCTGATGTTAGCGAGTTCACCTCCGAGTTTAGAACGAGATTTGCTGGTGTTGTTGTTGGTGTCCATCGGATGCTTTGTCGGCTGCGGCTCCGGTCGTTAAAGTGCTGTTGGGTCTGCTGCTGGTGCTGCTTTGCTACGGCTGCATAGGAGACGCCGCCTTGAAGGGTAGCAGTCGGCCTGCTTCCGGTGGTGTAGCGCGGCAAACTTCTCGCATTGCCTTAGGTTTTGCTTCCAAGTCCACTCTTGGGCTTCGAGCGTTGTAGATACTCCTGGTACTTGGTGCAGCCCGAATAGTTGGCTATGTGCTGCTTACCACAGTTGTAGCAGGTGCATTCCTCACTACGTGGTCGAGTGCAATCCTTGGCAGGATGCTCTCCACCGCACTTCACACAGATGTCAGCTTTGCGGCAGTATTTGGCCGTGTGACCAAACTGCTGACATCGATGGCATTTCACGATAGCAGTGCGCTTGCGAAGTGGTTCTATTACCACTCTCATATGGCATAGAGTCTTCACTGCTAGGATCGCCTTGTTATTGGCCGCAGCGGCAATATTGATGAAGAATATATTGACTGGCTTATTTGTGGGAGTGCCAGGCTCGCTGCGCTTTAGGGGCGTATGTACATCAAGCACCTTGTGACCAACTTTTTCAATCTCTTCCTTGATCTGGCTGGACAGTGTGCTATGGTGCAGACCTTTTATGCAGACCCTATACGGTCTGTCCTCCTTTAGCTGATAGCAGTGGAACTCGTATTGCTCGTCCTCAAGCCAGCTGACGATACTTCGAAACGTGCTTGCATCCGCAGCGTAGAGTCGCATGACGCCACCCAGAGATGCTCTAGCTTCGACCTTGCTAATATCTACCACTCTTTTAATGCCCAACATCAACAAATTGACGTCGTTAACGCCTTCAAGCACAATTGGTGGTGGTTTTGGTTGCGCTTTGCTATTTTTCGTTATTTTTCGTTAAAGACTTTGCGGCAATAGCGAGGCCTTTGATAAACTTGCTGAAAGGAGAAAATGGCTCTATCAGCAAACACATGAATAGGAAAATTTCCATTGACTTCGATAGCGTGCAGAGGGGCGCATTCGAGAGGTTGAGAAATGTCTTGGATTCCAAAGATGTGGAAAGGAAGACAAAGGAAAGCGAGTCACACTATGCCACAAACGAAAGAGAATTGTTGGCCATATGTGTGGGCTATCTGTACGGCACTCGCGATATCAATATTGACACAGACCACCAGCCTTTAGCATTTGCGGTATCTGATCGCAGCCCAAACCCGAAGATAAAAAGATGGAAAGCGTATGTTGACGGGCATTACGCAAAAATCCACTACAAACCGTGTAAAGGAAATCAGATGGCGGACGCTCTTTCCAGGCAAAATATTAATGCCTGACAGAGTGAGCCTTAGTCTGACGATGCGACTGTTCACAGCGAGCTTTCGCTGAGATACACGGCCGAGACGACAGAGCAACCATTAAACTGCTTCAGAAATCAGATCGTGCTAGAGGAAGCTCGTTTCCAACTAAAAGAAGCTTAGTGTTGTTTCGTAGCAAGACCCGCCACCTGATCAATTTCTCCGACAGAAGCACTATTCTAGAAATGCTTAAGGAGGTCGTGAACCCGGAAGTAGTTAATGCAATACACTGCGACCAGCGTGACCTGGTCGCTTAATTCTCGGCTACACAGTTTCGGTTTTGCAAAAAGGTTGTGATGGATGTAACCAATAGAAAAGACCAATTGGAAATTATCACCACAGAGCACAATCTGGCGCATAGAGCAGCTCAGGAGAATGCCAAACAAATCCTACGTGATTATTACTTCCCCAAAATGAGCAGCTTAACCAAAGAAGTTGTCGCAAATTGCAGAGTCTGCACCAAGGCAAAGTATGACAG
This sequence comes from Drosophila orena, assembly GCA_005876975.1. Classification (NCBI taxonomy): domain Eukaryota; kingdom Metazoa; phylum Arthropoda; class Insecta; order Diptera; family Drosophilidae; genus Drosophila; species Drosophila orena. Next base: position 37,771 of record VCKV01000014.1, on the reverse strand, counting down.
GTACCCAAAAAGACAAGAACTCGTGGAAACAGTTACACTGGAGAGATGTTGCACGTCGACATTTTTTCGACCGATAGGAAACAATTCCTAACGTGTATCGACAATTATCTAAATTCGCACAACTATTACCAGTACAATCTAGAACGATAGTGGGCGTCATAGGACCCTTGCTTCAACTCGTAAGCTTGTTCCCAAAAATCAATATATTGCCACAATGAAGCCGCATTCAACTCTGAGACCATCACCTCTTTACTAAGAAACAGCTACCAAATTGAAATCGTGAGCGCGGCCCCACTACAAAGCTTAGCAAATGGTCAGCTGGAACGATTCAATAGTACTTTAACAGAAATAGCTACGTGTTTTAAGATAGACAAGATTATCAGGGATACTGTAGAGTTGATCTTGAGGGCAACATTAAACAAAGGTTAGAAAAGGCCCAGCAGAATAACATCGAACGATGCAACCCAGCTAGGCAAAACCGTGTTTTTGAGGTAGGAGAGGAAGTATTTGAAAAAACAATAGGAGGTTAGGAAACAAATTAACCCCACTATGCACTTAACAGAAAGTGGAGGCAGACCTAGGAACGTCAGTTCTTTTTAAGGGGAGAGCGGTCCATAAGGACAACCTCAAATAGGTTCCCTCAACCATGATTAGATAAGAAACCCAGAAGCCGCAAGAAGGATTTGATTGAGACACTATTTGAGACACTCCTAACAAGAAATAAATTATTGACAACAGAGGTTCAAAACTTAATACTTAATACGAGTATTAAGCCGATTTGAAATCAATTATCAAACAAGATATTCCGGTAGTCAGCTTATTAGAAGCCCCAAAAATTAGGGTCGTTCTGTCCGAAGATATAATTCATGTCTTAATAGCTTATCCCAGAGTTAGATTCAGGTGCCGAAAAATCTTCGTCTACCCGGTATTGCATCGTCAAGAAATTCTACGGTTGAGGGAGGACACGCTGGCGGGGTGCGAAGCGGATATTTGGGCGGTCACGGAATGCATTGAGACCACCCACAGCCTTTTCTGTGAACGATCCGGACGCGAAACATGCGCCCGCTCACTACACTTAGGAAACACGGCCCGATGCCACATGCAGCCCAGCCACCTAAGAGAAATAGCGCAAATAGATGATGGCGTCTTCATTATTAACGAAGCTTCAGCTCACGGAGGCCCAGAGATGCTCGTGAAGGGTACACACCTGGTGACCTTCGAACGATCGGCCGTCATAAACGGGACCGAGTTCGTCAACTGGCGAAAGACGGAATCTTGTATCCCGGGTACCGTTTTGCTCTGCAGAAATGCCGAGTCGGCTTGTCGGCTATAGCGTGATGCATTGGAGCTCGGGTTTATTCCTAATCTTCCATTTCTCTGTATTCAGTCTTGAGCGAGCCCTTTAGAAATAAAGAACAAGCAACTCCGGCAACTAGCCGTAAAAACATATTTCATTCGACATAAACTAAGCACTCTGAGCCAGAAGGCCAGTGCCCAGCAAAGGGTGCAAAATGACGTCCTCCACTGTAATCTACGTAAGAAGACTAGATAACTCCAGGAACACGGGACTAACCATCTGCGTACACCCTACCCGCCGAGGCCATCCACTAAGTGGACAATAGGAATTACATAATTTATACGCTTATACATATCGGTTAATAAAACTGATTGATATGTATGGCTTCAATATTTCGTATACTGTTTCAACACAATCCCATCAATGGCACATAACTATTGTCCATATGAACTTGTCTTCGGTAAAATAAATAATTTATCAAAACATTTTAATAGCATAAATAATATAGAACCCATATATAATATGAATGATTATGCTAAGAAACACCCACAAGAAAGAACACCTAAAACGAAACTTTCATAATGTATATGTCCGCGTAGAATCAAACGTGATAACTACTGCAGGCTATATACCAAATCATATACAATAAAATAATTTCTCATACATTCATACAAAACCAAATACACACATCTAAATATGTTGTCAATATGTACATTTCAGCTTTACCAATTTATAAGCAATGCCAAATTAGACCACCTACAAAATCCTCCTTACAGAACAACATTTACTACAAAACAAACAAAACACGCAACAATTAAACTAAGGCTTCAGATGGTAAGGAATGCCGATTGATAGCATTACTACTCCAGGGGGCAACTAATTAGTTAGTTAGTTTCCACCCGTGGAAAATTCCACGGCAGGGGCTCGGATTCTGTAGGCCCCAAATCACGTTCTAAGCCAACCTGGCGAAGTGGTGGGAAGCTTGGCCGCCTCGACTGTGAACGCAACAAGCCAACTCGAGAGAGAAATGGACAACGCGGGGGCTTTCTTAAGCAGCAGGAAATACTTGCGTTCGTCGATCTTGCAAGGACTCCTGCTCTCAAACCTTGCTGAGACAGTGGATGGGCAGGATACGCCAAAGCGGACTAGGACCCCTAGTAGCCCCTCCGGCTCGACCCGCAAAACACCCCCAAAAAGGACGAAGACCGATCCTGACCATCGTCAAGCAGGTGCGTCACATCAACGTCCAGATGAAATCGAGGTTCGCCCTCCAAGAGGACGCCAGCAGGAAGCTAGATATGGAAGACGAACGATGCAACGGAACACAAGTACATGCGTAAAAAAGCGAAAGCCGTGGACAAACTGCAGCAGACCATAAGAGAAAAGATTGAGCCCACCAGGAGGACGCCAGCAGGAAGCTGGATATGGAGAACGAACGATGCAATGTGAACCCCTCCCGGGGTGCCCCAAGTAGGGGATTGTGGGAACCAGCACCACGATGCTGAGCGAAGATCGACGGCCAGCTCTCTCTCTCCCGCTCGCGGCCTCGCTCTTTACTTTAATTTACCAAGACGGCAGGCGAAGACAGCAAAGCATACCACGGCACATCAAGCTGGAGTCCCGAGCCGTGGTATGCCAGATACATGGACGAAGGTGGAGATGGGAAAGAAAACACGCTTGTCGCGGAGAACCGACGCAGTGATATTTGAAGCGAAAGGAAAGACCTACAGTGAGGTCTTGGCTTTAGTCACGAGGCGAAGCGACGGACCACTGCAGGAGCTGGTAAAGAGTGTTCATAAGGCTCGCTGCGCAGCAAGCTGCAACCTTTTGCTTGAGCTCAATAGGGATGGGGATTAAAGTGCATCGCTGATAAAGATCAATCTGAAAGCGGTGCTGGATGGAGTTGCATCTGTGCGAGCGCTGTCAAAGGACTCGAGGATGCAGTTCCTTTCGATTAGCGACTTGGACCCACTAGTCGTTGCAGAGGACCTTTCAAAGTCAGTTCAAAGTTGACCCAAGCTCAATAAAGCTGAGAAGCCTTCGACCTTCCTTCAGGGATGCCTAAACGGCAACAATGGGCAGTGGACCTCGATCTAGGAAGGCGAGATCTACAGTGGATGCTACGGTAAAGGAGATTGCCTCTAAGGCAGTGAAAGGGACTATGTGGCAAGGAGGCAGCAAGAAGTACTGTCATGTCACACTCTACATCAGAAATGCCCTTTACTCGGCAAGATGGGACGTCACCATAGGAGATTTACAGAACCTAGGCGTACCGGACGCACTGCTGGGCATTCTTAAGTCCTACTTCAGCGACAGAGTACTAGTCTACAACGCAGATGGAGGGACATGTGAACACCCGGTAACCTGCGGAGTCCAACAAGGCTCAGTACTCCGGCCACTGCTGTGGAATGCCATGAACGATGGGGTGCTGAGGTTGCCACTACCAGGAAGAACCAAGGTGATTGGCTTCGCGGACGATATTACCATAGTAATAGGTTTCATGGAGAATATAGTGAACCCGTCGATCCTTGGAGAGCGCACTCTTTCTGGGGCCAAATCTGCAATTTCGCTTTGGTGACGATGAAGCGGTTGCGTGCAGCTGGAAGGGAAACAGCCGCAAGGATACATCCAGCTGAGTAACACAGAGTGCACCCTAGCCCTGCGAATCAAAGTCAAAGCCCTAACAAATCATACCCCCAACTCCCCACAACATACCCATGTAAACTTTTGTATATATCCATAACCCACCAAATATAACCTGATTAAAAAAAAAACCCCATAAGTACCCAAACACTCAACATAAAAATATACTTATATATAGTAACATATCCATTCTTACACCCACAACCCTCCATAAGATAATTATAAGCAACACACACTAGTATAAAACTCATATACACACATTAATGTCTAAACACAAAATGTAATCAAAGAATTAATGTCTAAGCACAAACTGTAATCAAAGAACGAGATCCCTCCGATTAACCGTGGTCATTTTCCCACAGATCGCGAATCATAAACACAGACTCTTGTTGCCTGGTACTTTTCCACAGATCGCGAATCATAAACACAGACCCTTGTCGCCTTCTGCCGACTTCATAAACGCAGACTCTTATCATCTTCATAAACATAGACTTCCGTCGCCTAACCCTTCGCATTCGACCACTTGGCTAGCCACCTGAAATAATAAACTTTCTCGATCGGTGCCCACGCTTACACACTTGTCCAATTACTCTTAGTTATCAGAAGACTCTCTTCCAACCGATATTTACAAATCAATTCTCTTAAACTTCGCTCTTTGGCTACCCCAAATCTCTATAAAACAGCAAGCATGTCTCCATGCAGTAGTTCAGTACTGAGTACGTTGTCAACCCCGGTAACTCGCTAAGCCATCTTCAACTTCGAAGTCCATTATCCAACCCGGTGATAGTCCAAAGGCTCTAGTTCTCCCTTATTTGGAATAAATAAATAAAAATAAAAATAAATTAATAAATAAATAAAAATAAAAAAAACACAAAACAAAATACACAGACACGTTTATAAATTTGTTGAGAAGCATGTACTAGGGGCTCAGACTGATACCACTCTTCCTAAAAAAGTTAGCCGCTTCTTGACTAAACCCTATACTTGTCGTCAGCGAAGAAATCCCCACAAAACAAACATACATGGACTCGGGTAACATATCTGGCCCTTCTAGGTCCGTTACTCCTCCAGTTAGCAACACCAATAGCAACTTATCAGCTACCTTTAAACCAAAGGGTATTATGAACTTTGTCAGCCACCTATCTACTTCCATTTGGCGGCTCACCCAAATACCTTGATAGATTTATAACTAGCGAGGAGAAAATACTCATGCTTATTGCCCATGATGACCAGACATCATACGGACTACTTACGCACAGGGCAATAAGAAACAAAATTATAGGTATATCAGACAAAACTCTAGAACTCGCCCACACGCCCCTGATATGGGACGAGATTAAAAGTAGCCTCACCCGAAGGTATTCAAACAAGAAGACTGAAGTTTGCCCTTTATTGAAGATTTCAAAGATAAAAATCAATCTTTCCAGAATAAAGTGGAACGTACTGCAGTAATTAAAGCAAAGAAAACCCTGTATGACCATCATCAAACAGCTGAGGGAACGCTTGAAAAGCCTATTCGGACTTAAAGACCCAACAAGTATCGAACAAGCATATCAGCATTACAAAGTGGACTAATTCTTGTCCTATAATAGGCCATACCACCCCAAATAACCCCCAACAGTATCAAGCCCAAAACAGCAATAACCCTAGGAACAGGGAAAGCCAGAACACCAGCAATTACCAGCCATACTCGAACAATAACCAGGCTAGAAACAACTCGAACAATCGTCGCCAGAACAATGGAAATTACAACAACTATCAAAACAAGAACGGTTACAATAACGGACAACAGAAAGAAACCCATTCAAAACGGAAAATTTCCCGACCTATCGACCTAGATAATTAAACCCCCGCCGTACCAAATCTTCCTGCACCACCCTCAAATCAACAGGATACATAAGTCCGATGACACAAGGCTCATCCCTACCCTATAAAGTAATTCAAATACATAACACACACAATCTTAAATGCCTAATACATGGTCCTGCACACGCTCATCTCCTGATAGTCATAGTGCTTCTTTTACAACTCGGGGCAATAGTGAATTGTGAACTATTCAGATTCAGGCCAACTCTTCTACCTCGAAACCCCCATTGAGGGGAAACCTTATCAAGAGTCAGAACATATTGAACTTCTCCATCTCATGTCGGAACCCAATGAATCTCTACCCCAAGCCACATGCTTCAAATAACTTTAAAAAAGCCACCTCAACCCCTAGGAAAGGAATTCCTTGATAAAAATAAAAAAAAAACAAACAAGATTAGGCACTCAATCCCAACCATGAACGGCATACCCAACCATGTTAAATCCTATAGGCACTACATAGACTACTATAGACCACAGGGAACTGAACGATAAGACAGTCTCCGACAGGTACCCAATCCCGAACATAAACGACATACTAGATCGCATCGGGAAAGCAAAATACTTTTCCTCACTGGCTAGCGGATTTCACCAAATCGAAATTAAATCAGAAGATATTGCTAAGACAAGAACACATTACAAGTCCGCTAGCCATCACCCTTTAGATCACACTGAATCGGTATATGAGTTCTTCACAAACTCCAGTAATGCCACCAACCAAATTAGATTGACAAAAAAAACGTCTAGCAGTACTGCCATTGTTGGTATTTCCACTGCCCGCCATAGGAATGTCTGCCAATAATTCCATCTGATTTCTTAGCTGCACTTGGATTTCTGATTTTTTTGCTTCTACCAATCTAATATTATTCATATTTTTTGGTAGTGCTCTACAAATTCTACATGTCTGAGTAGAGAGTCTGTCAAGAACGCAAAATTTTTTGAAATGGTCATATGAAAATCGTGGGAAATTGTAAATAAGAGTGTATTTGTTTGTTGAATGTCCAGTATTTGTCTTTTTACTATATCCGACTCTGATCGAATCAATTCTATAGTTTCCTTTTCGCAAATCAGTTTCAAAGGCCTACAATAGCGTGTTGATGAAGGTCATATGAATCTGATCGAATCAATTCTATAGTTTCCTTTTCACAAATCAGTTTCAAAGGCCTACAATAGTGTGTTGATGAAGGTCGCGCATTTTTCCACAAAATCTTTGATCCAAGCTAAACTTGTAATGGTACAAGACAAGCTGCAAAAATATGTTGATCTAGCATTTCAGTTTCACCATTTTGAAAGTTTTGGCGATAGGTTGCGTGTCCACTGCTTCCATCGCAGCCCCACTTATGTATTGCGGTTTTACTTATGCGATTATTGTTTTCCGCAAATTGAAAATTTCAAAAATCAGGGAGTGCAACTGTATAATTCGACTAACAGAAAAAAATCCTTCTTGGGCCGACCCAGATTTGAATTTGATGTTACATTGTATATTAACAGTGGCTCATTAAGCCATTTCTGGTCCTTTTTCTCGAAATTAGTTCTGTTGTAATGAAATGACTTCCATTTTTCTGTAAGTCGGCTCATAAAACTAGTTAATTTCCTTAATCCTTTCAGATTCCATTTCAGAAATCTGGCGGTTCTTTAAAATTGTACCAAATACCAAATCTTTTAAAACGAGAGCTCTTTTTGCGCGATAATTTTCGCTAAGCCATGTGGAATAAAGCACGCGCTTTGGGGCTGATATTTCACCTAAAAAGTGCAACATTGTTTTTTCCTAAAGTAAACAGAAGTTGTTGAATCAATTTGCTTTACTTTGTTTTAATCAAAGGTCAATCAACAAACACGAAGCCGTTACGCCAAATTTTGCAGACCACGCGCTTAAACATATGTTCACTTTGAAAGCTCATAGCTGATCATGTAAACAAACAAAAACTCTTATACAAACTCTTATATGCTCAGACGAATATTGTCAGTTAAAAAATCCAAAATAATACTTTATTATATATATATTTATTTATATATATTGGCATGCCGATTGTTGCAGTGCCTTTTGTCGAGTGGTCGCCGGTGGCCCTGCAACTAGGTTGACTTGTAGCACCTTTACGTGGGATTGATCCTGTCGAGCAGTTGTTGCTGTTTATCCAGCATGATTTCGTATTAGTCGCTCTCGAAGATAAGCTTCTTAGAAACAAGAGATCGCAAATTTTAGCGAGGTTCGTCTGGCATAAATTGCTGTGTGTTGGTAGCGTTACTTAAATATGTGTGAGTGTATGAATTTCGCAAGTTTCAATTAGGCAAAAATTTTGCTTAATCAAAAGAGTTTTGGATCGCGCTCACGTCAGGGTCACCAATATGGTTATACAGCCACGACATTTTTTTTTTTTAATTTATTTCATTATATTTTGTGTCAATTTCAATCGATATCCAAAAAGAAAGTCAAACTTTTTGTTTTTTATAAAAATGCTGCATTTTGAATTTCATTCCTTTTTCGACGGTCTGATAGGCATAGTGCTTCTTTTACAACTCGGGGCAATAGTGAATAGTGAACTATTCAGATTCAGGCCAACTCTTCTACCTCGAAACCCCCATTGAGGGGAAACGTTATCAAGAGTCAGAACATATTGAACTTCTCCATCTCATGTCGGATCCCAATGAATCTCTACCCCAAGCCACATGCTTCAAATAACTTTAAAAAAGCCACCTCAACCCCTAGGAAAGGAATTCCTTGATAAAAATAAAAAAAATTTTATAACAAAAACGACACACTTTCATTTACAAACAAGATTGGGCACTCAATCCCAACCATGAACGGCATACCCAAACATGTTAAATCCTATAGGCACTACATAGACTACTATAGACCACAGGGAACTGAACGATAAGACAGTCTCCGACAGGTACCCAATCCCGAACATAAACGACATACTAGATCGCATCGGGAAAGCAAAATACTTTTCCTCACTGGCTAGCGGATTTCACCAAATCGAAATTAAATCAGAAGATATTGCTAAGACAAGAACACATTACAAGTCCGCTAGCCATCACCCTTTAGATCACACTGAATCGGTATATGAGTTCTTCACAAACTCCAGTAATGCCACCAACCAAATTAGATTGACAAAAAAAACGTCTAGCAGTACTGCCATTGTTGGTATTTCCACTGCCCGCCATAGGAATGTCTGCCAATAATTCCATCTGATTTCTTGCTGCACTTGGATTTCTGATTTTTTTGCTTCTACCAATCTAATATTATTCATATTTTTTGGTAGTGCTCTACAAATTCTACATGTCTGAGTAGAGAGTCTGTCAAGAGCGCAAAATTTTTTGAAATGGTCATATGAAAATCGTGGGAAATTGTAAATAAGAGTGTATTTGTTTGTTGAATGTCCAGTATTTGTCTTTTTACTATATCCGACTCTGATCGAATCAATTCTATAGTTTCCTTTTCGCAAATCAGTTTCAAAGGCCTACAATAGCGTGTTGATGAAGGTCGCGGATATTTCCACAAAATCTTTGATCCAAGCTAAACTTGTAATGGTACAAGACAAGCTGCAAAAATATGTTGATCTAGCATTTCAGTTTCACCATTTTGAAAGTTTTGGCGATAGGTTGCGTGTCCACTGCTTCCATCGCAGCCCCACTTATGTATTGCGGTTTTACTTATGCGATTATTGTTTTCCGCAAATTGATTTTCAAAAATCAGGGAGTGCACCTGTATAATTCGACTAACAGAACAAAATCCTTCTTGGGCCGACCCAGATTTGAATTTGATGTTACATTGTATATTAACAGTGGCTCATTAAGCCATTTCTGGTCCTTTTTCTCGAAATTAGTTCTGTTGTAATGAAATGACTTCCATTTTTCTGTAAGTCGGCTCATAAAACTAGTTAATTTCCTCAATCCTTTCAGATTCCATTTCAGAAAGCTGGCGGTTCTTTAAAATTGTACCAAATACCAAATCTTTTAAAACGAGAGCTCTCTTTGCGCGATAATTTTCGCTAAGCCAAGTGGAATAAAGCACGCGCTTTGGGGCTGATATTTCACCTAAAAAGTGCAACATTGTTTTTATTTAGAACATACCTTTTCCTTAAGTAAACAGAAGTTGTTGAATCAATTTGCTTTACTTTGTTTTAATCAAAGGTCAATCAACAAACACGAAGCCGTTACGCCAAATATTTGCAGACCACGCGCTTAAACATATTTTCACTTTGAAAGCTCATAGCTGATCATGTAAACAAACAAAAACTCTTATACAAACTCTTATATGCTCAGACGAATATTGTCAGTTAAAAAATCCAAAAAAATACTTTATTTATATATTTAAAAAAAAGTGACTTTTGTCCCACTAGAAAAATCAGCTGGCACAGTTGGGGATTGTTGCTGGTATATATTGGCATGCCGATTGTTGCAGTGCCTTTTGTCGAGTGGTCGCCGGTGGTCCTGCAACTGGGTTGACTTGTAGCACCTTTACGTGGGATTGATCCTGTCCGAGCAGTTGTTGCTGTTCATCCGGCATGATTTCGTATTAGTCGCTCTCGAAGATAAGCTTCTTAGGAACAAGAGATCGCAAATTTTAGCGAGGTTCGTCTGGCATAAATTGCTGTGTGTTGGTAGCGTTACTTAAATATGTGTGAATGTATGAATTTCGCAAGTTTCAATTAGGCAAAAATTTTGCTTAATCAAAAGAGTTTTGGATCGCGCTCACGTCAGGGTCACCAATATGGTTATACAGCCACGACATCTTTTTTTTTAATTTATTTCATTATATTTTGTGTCAATTTCAATCGATATGCCAAAAAGAAAGTCAAACTTTTTGGTTTTTTATAAAAAAGCTTAAAGCTTATATATTTGCTGCTTCCGTTGGATGAGTTTAACATCGCCTAACTGGTGACAGCTCCGATGTAGGTGTTGACTTGATTTGTTGTTAAAGCTTCCGAGCTGTTTTTCTGTTGCTGCTTAGTTGTCGTCTACGATATTATTTTTTAAATTTAAAATATTTGGGTTCTGTTATAAATAACCTGTGCATCACAGCATTACTCGACAGACCGTGTATATAAACAATGCCTGTTTGGATTATTCTTTTTTTTAATTATTTATTATTATGTTATTTAATATTTTATTATGTTTATTAATAAACTTTTTTGGAGAAGAAGCCTGTAGCTGATTGTGAGCTTGTAACAAATCAGACTGCAAGGTGCTGTTTTAAAAGGCTCTGAGTCTCTTACCACTGGTGTGGAAAACTAGAAAAAAAACTTTGAAAACCAAAAGTTTTAAGAGCCTCTAGCTTATCGTGCGGTCGCAACAAACCAGACTACAAAGTTGCTCGAAGAAATATATTAAAAGAAGTCCATAATTGCTGAATTATAATCTCAAAAAGTTTTATTTTGTTTTAATTTCAAAAAAATGTACTTTGCATAGTAAGCTAACATGAAATTCGTTCAACTACTTATCTAGTGAACAACGCGTTGCAGCGATAATCTCGTGACCCGAGATATGTAAAGATATGCTTCAACCGCTCATTGGAGGTTAAATTATTTATCGAGTATTTTCAAATTTACGGTTTTGTTTGACTTACACATTTTAATTGTTATCTTTACATTAACAGTGCATACAATGTCATATTAATGTGTGAAAACTTACCCCAAGAAAGCTTACCAACAGTACAAAACAGAATACTCTCTAAATTCAAGTATATATTCAACAGCCACATACCCCCCAATCATACAAAACCAGGCATATTAGACTAAAGGCTGACGAGGACAAGACTAATATTTCGTCATACCGACCCATCTCGCATGATTGAACACTTCATCAAATAATTAATTCCTACACCCACATCAACATACATTTAAAATAGGCAAATCGATTTCGGATAGAGTTTTTATGCAGATCACTTCATCTCGAAATCACTTTAGGCCACAAAACATACCTCACTCTCTTCTCTGAACCTCGCAACAGCATTTGAAACAGTAAATTCACACTGAATAAAGGAACGACTAATATAATGAAAAATTATATAAATATGGGGCATTTTTCTTCGATCCGAAAATGAAGGTAGAATCTACTACTACTAAAAGTCAAGAAGCGCGCCCTTAAAGAGCCTTAGCATTCCGAAGCTTGAGATTTTTGTAGATTCATTAATTTATGTTAATTAGTAATTAACCTCCAACGTTTTGGCACGTCTACATTAACTTCAGTAAAATATGTGTGTAAAATATAACCGAACCAAAAAAACCCGAACTTTATATTTAAATAAAACCAAAAAAACCATTTGATGATTTAAATGACAACCCTAGAGCAGGACGTCCAGAAACTAGTAATAGTGCTGAGCTGGTGGAAAAAGTCCGTGAAATCATTGGTGTCGATGCCAATTTTACTATGAGAATGTTAGCTGAGAAATTTAATACGAGTAAAGACACTATTTGGATTTCGATTTCGATTTCGATTTGTTCCACATGAATTAAATGACTACCAAAAAATCGTTCGCGTGGAAACGATCCAGACTTCCCCGATTCCATCATAACTGGTGATGAGACATGGTGTTTTAAATATGACACTGAAACTAAGCGTCAATCTGCTGAATGGAAGTCCAAAGGCGAGCCGAAACCAAAATAATTGCGTTTTTCATTTAACAACAACATGTATATATCATACGCCTTAAGCGTTTTATCACAACGAAGAAAAATTCCTAAGAAATTAAAGGGCTTACAGATGCCACTGCATCATACCTTTGTCGTTATGGCATGGTTGAAAATATGTAAAGTGTTTCAAGTTATTATTAAAAATTATATCATGTTTATTTTTATTTTGTCAAAGGGAAAGTAGACAAATAGTTTGCATGAACTTCGGAAAACTGGTCAATCCTTTTATGTGTTATTGTTGAATTAAGTTAATGACTACCAAAAAATCGTTCACGTGGAGCATTGCAAAGACATTATTGAAACTGCTGAAAACGATCCAGACTTCCTTGTTTCCATCATGGTGATGAGACATGGTGCTTTAAATATGGCACTGAAACTAAGCGTCAATCTGCTGATGGAAGTCCAAAGGCGAGCCAAAACCAAAAAAATGCGTTTTCAGAGGTCTCCAATCAAGACAATGCTGATTACTTTTTATGATTCGAAGGATATTGTCCACAAGGAATTTGTTCCAGTAGGTCAAACTGTTAATGGAGAATATTATTTCCGCGCTTTACATCGTTTGTGAAAATGAATCGGTCGTGTTAGACCAAAATATGCAGCAGCTGTTTTTATTGCACGATAATGCACCACCTCATAAGGTCAAAAAAGTGAACGAATTTTAATGAAAAAAGGGATTTCTCTCATCGACCATCTTTCAAAGATTAATGGGTATTTTATTTTATATCCAAAAAGTTCGGTTATTTTTGGGACACACGTATATACAAAATTTTGTAGAGTCTGAGATCGAGTATGAGTAACGGGTATAAAAATTCGGTATTCCTTCAAACGCTTAGCAAGGAGCGAGTACATCAGAAACGACCGCTTACAGTCCAGGAAATTAAAGTTAAATTAAAATGTTAGAGATAAATGATAGAGATAAATTAAAATGTATCACCCTATTGTACATCCCAAGTTTCATTATTAACTTTTGTTGACCATTTTCTATGAAATCTTCTTCAGCAGAAGAGCTTGTTGACCGCCTTACGGCTGTGATTCTGGACCATTGTAGGGTGGAAAATAATCTCTGCTGTCATCAATGCTTTAGATAGAAGACCCAGCTAGTCGGGCATCATAGCGCCTTCTAATACAGGGCCCCATGCAAAATGCTACAGAGCCATATTGAATTGTTTTGTCACTAAGGCCACGCCGTTAGATGCAACCGGTGACCTTTCAACGCAATCTTGTGTTCTAGCCGATTTATAAGCCTAAGGGGAAAGCCTCGACGCAACACATTTCGTGAAAGACAAAAACGAACCAATTGAGCTGCGAAAACTGTTCAACTGTTCTTTAATGGATATTCATTGGAATTTCATCTTACGCATCTAACCCATTTTAGAAAACTCAGAGGACATCGATATTCTTGGTCCTGCTCACTACTCATTGCCGATTGTGGCAGCGAGTTTGCGCTAATTACTGTGAACGCTTAATAAAACTCCGATGCGTCGCTTAAACTTCTTATTTTACTTTTTCGACTCGTCTCACCAAGAACAATGCCGCGCTTTGCTTATTTGCCTTTTACTTATGCTCTTCCAGATCTCTATGTATGCGTGAGAGCTAGGAGTACATTTTGATATCTTAATGCTAACTTATGAGTAAGAGCGAGATGACAATATGGTTCTTACTCGTAACGGGGATTTGATCTTGCGCTTCTGTTTGCCACCATGGGCTTCATACCACAACCTAAGCTAATGCATGGTGCATAATTGGTACTATGGGCCTTACGAGTATCTATCCTTCCGCTAGTTGCTGCAGGAGAGGAGCAAATGGCGCTCTTCCGAGAGCACTATAAACCCAGGAAGCATGGTTCTTGTCATGAAGATAACTCCGTTTAAATCAATTATTGTCTGTCAATTGGCAGATCCACTGACAACAACAGTGTAAACATGGCATGTCCCCGGCATTTCCAGGCCAGCATTCACCAACATTTTAAATAATATTTGTAATATGGATTTGACATAATTGAGAAAGATCCTAAAGAACGATTTAGACGGAAGTCGTAACACTTCTTCGATAAAATTATATAAGCGATATTAAAAATGGAAAACTATGTTATATTCATTATGCCCAGATCATTAACATTTTTTTATCATCGCCCCTCAATCTTGCCTTCCTACGTGAACAGCATTAACAATGCCTCTTAATTTAAAGATGTAGTATAATCTATCGCATTAATTCATATTTTGTAGACGTCACGTATAAGCAATCCAATTAACGAAAAATGTACAACCCACAAATATTTAATAAATAGCTAGCAAGCTCTGTGCGGAAATTAACGGTAACGGATATTTCTAAGTGGAGGCACTATTAAATATTTGTTTACAATATGAATGCCATATGGCTTATTTTCATATTTATACATGTGGTTTTTTTCTATTTCTTCCTAGGAAGTCAAAAACGTACATCCTTTTTTGTTGGAAGTCGGTACGGACGATCCGGAAGTACTATATATGATGAAAGCATAAAATACAGACGAATTTTCATCGTACCGCGAAACGAGCATTTCTTTCTTGGCTCCCGGTATGGAAAACGAAGCGGAAAATATTTACCGACTTACGAGGGAAATAAACATGCAGATAGTCAGGAACGGAGTTGGAAACAGTTGGAAAGAACGAACTCCAAACTTAAGCTATACAATCATGCCCTTTCTGATGCGAAATTCTTAACTAGTATATAAAAGTTACATCAATGTCGAAGCCCCGAGGTATTGATTGATCTGAGTTAGTGGTGATATTTGACTCTGACTTGAATGTAGAACACTAATGCCTTCTGCTAAAAAAAGGATTTTTCATTTAACAACAACATGTATATATCAAGGCGTATGATATATACATGTTGTTGCGTTTTATCACAACGAAGAAAAATTGCTAAGAAATTAAAGGGCTTACAAATGCAACTGTATCGTACCTTTGTCGTTATGGCATGGTTGAAAATATGTAAAGTGTTTAAAGATCTTAAAATGGAAAAAATATATATATTTTTGTATATATATTTTTAAAAATTATATATCGTGTTTATTTTTATTTTATCAAAGAAAAAGTAGGCAAATAGTTTGCATGATCTTCGGAAAATTGGTCAATCCTTTTATGTGTTGTTGTTGAATTGTAACGGCCTGCCGCGGCAGCTCGAAAGAACCGCCAATAAAGATCGATAATAGTACGAAGAACCGGTAGTGGCGCTGCCATCTTATATTGTTATCGGTATAGAAGTATTAATAAAGATTTATATGTATCGATAGAGTTATCGATATTCCCC
Source organism: Drosophila orena (assembly GCA_005876975.1). Taxonomy (NCBI): domain Eukaryota; kingdom Metazoa; phylum Arthropoda; class Insecta; order Diptera; family Drosophilidae; genus Drosophila; species Drosophila orena. The sequence goes on along the minus strand of VCKV01000014.1, from coordinate 22,042 downwards.
AATTAATGTTGCTAAACGTGGCTCCTGTCACCGGTTAAGTTGCCACGAAGTTCCACCGGCCATTTGCCGATCTCGACGTGTCCATCTCCGAAATCGCGGAGCAGAAGGGACAGGAATTGACGGAGTCACCAGCCCGATGGGAAGGGTATTTGTAAAGGGTTTTTTTTTTAACTTTGTGAGGATTTTTCTAGTCAAAGCCAAAAGTAACAAAATTACTTAGCAAGAGTCTGAAATGAGATTAATATTGAAACTGTTTTCTGGTGGTTCTTTGACGCATTTGCAAGTATCGACATTGTGCCACTGGAGTGTGTTTGCGGTTCCGAGAAGCTCTGCATCGGGCGCTCGGCGATCGAATTCCTGAGGGGCGCCCGTACGGACTCCACCTCTGCAGGAAGTGTAAAAGACCTATAAGGTGTCCCAGGAGGATCAACATGGACGAATAAATTGTGACCAGTTATTTCTCATTCGGAGTCGCCTCCTCGAGTGAACATCAGTGCAGTAAGGATTTTGTACTGAGGAAGTGCAGCTGAAATACAGTAATTTTTATCTGAGCTGAACACTTTTAATGCCCCTGAGCATTTTAGACTATAAACAGAGAAGGATAGTCTCAATGTCAGCTGAGCTTTGTCAATTAGTGAGGCCAGATAAATTTGGTCGCTAGGACAACCACTAATGGCCACGACAAGTCTGTCCTTACTTAAAATCATGTATATGTCGCCGCTTTTATTATAAGTCGCTGCTTTATATTATATATTGGTCATGCTGAAGCATTATACCATGTTAATATAAATAAATTATGAAATGTAAAGCAATTCACAGAATTCTCTGAAATTCGTATTGTGTCCGTTCGACGCCTGGGCTAACGGTTGTTTCTGTTTTGCGTAGCCTAGGCGCGACATGACTGTAAGAAGTGTGGCGCAAGGCTTCGAATATTTTCGGGCCTGAATTCAAGTGAACTGCGGCGCAAAAATGCAAGAACAAGCCCTAGGCACAAGCCTATAAATACTGAGTTTGGTGGCGAGATGAGGCAGTCTTCATTTTAAGTTTAGCATGTCATTCATTGCCTAAGAAACGCGCTGCCCGTGGCGTCGACGGTATCGATGTAATGAACAGTAATAATAATCGTGATCCGACATATAAATATATTTCTGCTTTAAAATTTGATAAGTTTACATTCTAATTACTAGCATTTAAGCTGTTCTTTCGAAGTAATACCATTGATTACGCAGGTGAAGGCAAAAGCTAACAAGCTATGGCTGATAAGAAAGTTGCTAGGGAAATTTCTTTAAAAAATATTCTCGTGCCGAGCAATGGGCTCGCGTTATCTTTTGTTTCTTTCAGATTATGCCATCGGAAGATCGATCTTCGTCATTGGATAAAAGGAAATTGTAGAGTGAGTTGTTGAAACTAGATTAATAATTTTCCGGCGTCTCTTGCCTCGACTAATGCAACGATAAAGCTTATCTGATAGGAGTTAAAAGATTATGGTTTTGAGTATTTAATTAGCGTGATAATCACAAGAGTCTAGTTGAAAACGACTAAAGTCGATAGCTTGAATAAAAGAAAATGGTATTATATTTTAATGTATCGGATGCCAGTTAAGGATTTAAGTACAAACAAAAATGGAAAGCATATAAAGTAGGAATTTCTGTAGAAAAATGTATAATAAATACAATAAGTGAATTTGAACTAAAATGGAAGAAATTTCCCTTTCTACTTTCTTAATCTTTCTTAATCTTCTAACTACTGGATATCTATAATAGAAAAATAATGCTCTTTATTCTAAGAATTATCATAAAATCGATCACTATCGAATATAGACAATAAGAATAAATCATGGATGTTTTAAATTCGACCAAATTGAACTCAACTGATTTATTCGTGTGCGTAGGTGGATTCAAAGGGGTCACCACAGCCTTGCTCTAAGGCGCATGATCATAGGATGGAAGGGCACAACGCGACCCTAATAGCCATGGGTTCGCATCTATGAATATCTCGTCATCTTTCAAATTTCATAAACTGCTTTCGCGAATCGTCTATTAGCTTTTATAGGTTATTTATTGCTCATTCTTTTCTCGCAGCACAAACTAATAATAATAACTAGCCTGTACATAAACTAAATGATCTCTCGCTATACCACACAAAATCCAAAGTTCTAAGACTGCGTTCTTGCGGTGCTCGCTTGCAAATTTCAATTTCGTTTTTTTGTGCAGCTCTCTGGTTAAACTAAATTATGGGCCCAGAAGTTGCATCTTTTGAACCACAAGGCCTAAACTCATCAAATTTGAAATGAATACTCAATCTTCAGGTGTGTACTATGTGTTTTTCCTAATATGTTGCTTATTTTGTGCGTGTAAACCAAAAAATTCGTGTATTTAGCAAGTGATGTCCTCGTCTAACTTTCAAAATAAAATTTCAACTTTGAATAGAGTTTTAAAAAATTGTTAAAATTTGTTAAGTAAGTGGGTTAGACCCTCTTGTAGAGTGATTAATACCCTATTCGACATATAGTCAAAATCTGCGCATTTTTGCGCCTTTTCGCGAAAATTAAATTTTTAGGTAGCAACCTCTCGATTAATAATGCGGCCCTAGTAGAAGTGTGTGTGTAGCGCACGCTAGCTTGTGAAAAACTGAATGCAATATTCAAATTTATTTGTGGGCACATCGACGACAACATTTTTGAAATTAATTAAAGTCGGGCACACTTTTTAAGAATTTATTGCATAAATGGAAAATATGCAATAGAAAACTGAATAAGGTTGCAGCAAAATGGCATGGACGGAAGGCTTGAACATACTTGGAAATTCAAGCAAAGCTGAATTCCACTTTACTGAGTTGTTTCACAGAGGATTGAAAATTTCGGACCCCATAATATCAACTCTTAATTTAGGCAGTGGCATTCAAAAAAATAAGCGACTTCCTTTTTCGAGAAATGTCTCTGAATTGTTGTCGTGCGAATTCGACCATTCAAACGAATGCTTGAATTATCCTCATAAATGAAAATGACTTATTTTTTAACGGTAAAATATATAAATATTTTTTTAAAGGGGGTGGGGGTGGTTGCCGGTGGCCATACGCCTACTTTGCCAAAATAATTGTTATAATTGGATTCTGGGTTGCAAACCAGGTAAAATCGTTCATGTGTAGTTTTTTGTGGTTAAAATATATACTAAAAAATATATAGAGTACAAAAAAAAATTTTTTTTTAAAGGGGGTGGGGGTCGTTGCCGGTGGCCACACGCCTACTTTGCCAAAATAATTGTTATAATTGGACTCTGGGTTGCAAACCAGGTAAAATCGTTCATGTGTAGTTTTTTTGTTGTTAGAGATAGTTTCGAGCTGATGATCCTTGCAGTTTAATAGCTTAAAGCTATAAGTAGAGTCTCCACAGCGCAAAAAAGACAAAGCCTCCGGAAAGTGACTGCACTCCACAGCTGATCAGATTTCGAAACCCTCAAATGTTACAAGGATCGGCAGCTAAAAACGATTACCACCCCTTGCCAACCGTAGAACGATGCTTGATGCAGTCTTTACTTGTGATCTTATTCGTGATGAAGTAGATAGTCCCGAAATGTTTATTCAAAGTGGATTCATTAGAAATAACCTACCCCTAATTTTAAATAACCCCTACATCGAAATGGTGATGGACTTTATCTCAAAGTCTGACTCTCTGCTGCTCTTAAAGCGATTATTACCAACTTTTAAGCAAAAAATAAAACCTTACTTATATCTATACCATGTTCCTTACTTTATTCCTATAAAGAGACCAGCCCGTTGTCGGTTGGCGGTGGATGGGCAGTTTCCATAAATATGAAGACAATTCATTACACTATTTAAGTTCTCCATTTTCCTGATATCGCAGTTATATCTGTAACTAGTCTCTTGCTTTCCATCTGTATCTTTAACCCCGTTACTTGTAGAGAAGGAAGGGTTCTCGACCATATAAAGTATATGTAGTGACATATTCACTCTTCATATAAACAGCTAAAACCGATCTTTTGGAAATCTTCACTCTTCAAGAGCCTCATAAAAAACATTCTCCCAAGACACCAACCGCTTAACAGTAACAACTTAATGATCCGGTATTTTTGACATATAAAGCTAAGTAGAACTTAAAAGGCTTATGTTAATCCTCTGTAAAAGGTTTGCTGAGCCGAAAGAATACTTTTGTAAATTAGTTCATAACTGACCTCTGGTGAAACCTATCCAATAAAGATTATAAGAAGAAAAATATATTTTTTTTAATTAAATCTATCACCTAAAAAGTTTATTGGCGCAGTCGGTAAGATACTGAAAAAAAAGTCCTAGTAAACTCGTTATCCTTTGACAATCTAGTGAAAAGAGGAAACTTGTACGACCAAGTAACCTTTTCTGATTGTACCCGCGAATTGGCCGCAACAAAGTGATTTCGGTTTGTTTAAAGTGACTAAAATCGGTATGCGCACAAGAACCTGTGCGATCGGAGTTAATTTAAAGCCCTAATTTTGTGGCCTGCTTCGTGAAGTGAGACAGCCACTAAGGTGTAATACAATTAAAAGGTGCACAGTGCAGTTCACTAAGACATAAGTCTCGACATTCTGTAGCAGTCTGTGAACAAAAACAGTAGCCCACTTAAATCAAGAGTGCGACCGCTACTATTGCATAAAACAACAAAAAGTTAAGACAGTGAAGTTCACTTAAGGCATACGTCTCGACATACTGTAGAAGTCTGTGAACAACTTATCCTATAAATAAAACTAAAATGGCGTTAACAGCGGAAAATCTGTCTCAATTACTTCGGCAAATACGCCAAGTACCGCAATTCTCTGGAGACCCATGCAGTCTCAGCTCGTTCATCACACGTATCGAATACATTATACCCTTCGAACGACATTCGACAGAAGGCAATCATATTTGGAGCCATCGAACTTCAAATTGTCGGAGATGCGGAAAAGGTTTCCCAATTTGGAATTCACAACGAATGGACAACTTTAAAACACGCCCTAATCACGAAATTCAAGACTCAGACGCCCCTGGAGGAACTATTAGGAAGGTTATATCGCAATTAGAAGATAAGTCAATTGTAATTATAAATAAGTTAGCATTAGAAGATGACCGAAATAATATAGCGGTTATACACAAGCAATGGCAACTACTATAAAAAATACAATTCAACGCTCAATCACCGATAGGTTGTTCATGACCATAGCGAGGCATGACATTTCAACCGTTCAAAAATTAAGACAAACCGCTCAACAAGAAGGTCTATACGAAGACCCAATTTCAAAAAAATCCGATAGTCAGCCAAGACTTAATTTAAATTAATTTAACACCTATAAACCTACAAGCATTAATCAAATCAAAAACACTCACCCCACCTTTTTTCCATTAACAAATCCCACACAGACCCAAACCACTAACGTAAACAATCAAACCCCTTTTAAACAAACTCCTCCGACCAGACAACAGCAATTTGATCAAAACAGAAATTTATACAACGAACTCAAAACAGACATACTTCAGGACCGTCAAAACGACACCCGAAACTACTATCAGCCCCCCAACAACCAAGAGTGCCGAAAAGGCGTTTTAAAGAAGGCAGCGCACAGTCGCGTATGCAGACGGATGAAAGTCATCACCAGTACGAATCAGATTACAATAACGTTACTTAGCACTACAATAATAACGACGAACAGTTCCACGAAGATCAATTACAGAATACTCAGACAGAAATGTTCACAGATCAGCAATATCAAGCTGAAAATTTTCCAATACCAGCCTGGGATCCCACCAATACATAGAGATCACGTTTTATAACCACAGATGTGCATAGTTGATAGTGGCTCCTCAATAAACATGATGAGCTCAAACTTTTTCAACCTTCACGTTAAAGATAACTGTCCGAAATATGACAGGCTATTCTAAATTAAATAAATATGTAGACCTTCCAGCCAACAATCTTTTTCAACAAATATAAAAATTCTATATTCATTCATTTTCACCTTATTGTGACATTCTATTAGGAAGAAAAATACTAATGGAAAATAACGGTTTAATAGACTACTTTAGAAAAGAAACAATAATTAACGAAAAAAGATTTATTCAGAAAGAACTAGATCCATGTGATAGGAACTCTTCAAAAAATTTTAATGCACTCTTACAAGAAAACCACTTTACATCAGAAATAAACTATGCCATGGACAACAACATAGACTCAGAACACACATACAGACTAGAACATTTAAAAAGTGAGGAAAAATACAGACATACAAATTTATTAAAAGAGTTCAGTGACATTCAATATTGCAAAAATGAAAACCTTACATTCCCACAAGTATAATACGTCAAGATATAAAAGCCGTTCACGAAAACCCAGTTTTCAGAAGACCATTATTTATTATTTATTTATTTAACAAATTAAATCTAGTATACAATACTAAACCTAATAAATTTAATGAGTACTAGCTACGGGGGCCTTCGACTCGAAACTTGTGGGTTATTACTTATATAATACAGTTAGCTTTTTGGACAAATTTGTTAATTTTAAGATATTTTCAAAAGAGGGGTTACATAAACAATTTGAGGGACTATGTGTACCAAATAATAGAGATCTAACAAAGCGTAATCGACTGCAGGCGCCCAGAATATGGTCAACGGTGAGCTCGTCCCCGCATAGTTGGCAAGTTGGTCGCGCCGTTCCCGTCAGTATGTGTTGGTGTGTGGATTGTGTGTGCCCGATGTGTAAGCGGATGAAGGTCGCGCATTTCCGCAAACGTGGTTGAGTCGGTGACTTTAGAACCGTGGGTGTAAGTCCAGGTTTTCTCACCAAGATCTTCTTGTGCACTCAAAAAACGTTTTTGGTATTCTAAGCGGCATGTATCCTTTTTAGCAGCGTTGTAAATTTGCAAGTTTATGTTTGGCTGTTTGGAACCCCAATGAGCTGGGGATTTGAAGGACCTCCTGGGCTTAGGCAGGGGGAGGTCAAGTTCCTTGATGTAGTTTGCGCAACGTCTTAGAGTGGATATGCATTTAAATTTCCGTTTTTGAAAATAGCTCCGAGGTCTTTGGTTAACAGGGAGTTCGACGTGATGTACAGCTTCGGGATAAGCATCATTGTAGTTTCTTCTACGCGTGATTGGATACTCGGTAGACCGGATTCTGCCAATGTGCACGCTACTGGAGATGTGGGAAAAGCGTGAATGGCGCGACGAACCGCTCCGTGGTATGGGACTTGTAGCTTTTTTAAGTGCGATTTAGCACACCAACCGAAGATTGGCAGACCATAGTCAATTTTAGATAGCATTAAAGCGCGCGTAATATCTATGAGAGTCTTAATGTGTATGCACGAATATTTAGATGATAAAAATTTAATGATGTTAAATCTAGTTTCCAGTTGTTTTCTTAATATCTGGCAGTGCTGTTGGAAAAGTAATTTGGAGTCGAAGGTTATCCCCAATATTTTTAAAAAGTTTACCTCTTTAACTTTGCGGCTGTTAAAGTCTATGTCAGAAAGGTTACAACGTTGTTTACGACAAATATGTAATAGTTGACAGTTGTCAATGCCAAGAGAGGTCCCAGAGGTTGCTCCCCACAGGTTAATTTCTTGCAAGATTTCTGAAAATTTTTTTCTGACTGTAACAATATTTTTTATTTTTGTAAAGATGATAGCATCGTCTGCATTTAGTGAGATGTAAATATCTTTATGCCGAGTTACAATGCTATTTATTTCTTCAATTGCTATTATAAATAAAACTACAGAAAGTGGCGAACCTTGCGGAGTTCCATTGTGTAAAATATGGGAGTTCGATGTGACATTGGTTTATACGAACCCTGAAAGACCGATTGGTCATGAAGGCTGTAATTAGGTTAAAAAGCCTTGGACCAATGCCGCAGCGCTCGAGTCTGCAAAGTACCGCATGAATCCCCACGCGGTCGAAGGCTCTTTCAAAATCCGTCGCCAAGATAGAGACGTGATTTTTGGTCGAAAGAGCGTTCGACGCGAAGTGTTGGATACGCAATAACGCGTCCATCGTGCTGTGATTTCTTTTGAATGCTACTTGAATATCGAAAGGAGGTTTGTTTGGTTTAATTCATATTGGCTTTGTAGGAGTAGAACAAACGCTGCTTCTGGTCCCTAAGCTGATGAAGCTCAGAGTTCCACCATGGCACTTTGGCTTTGTGGATCACTCTTTTCGTTTGGGGAATGCTGCAGTTTGCAGCTGCTCGTATGGCTTTCGTCATTTGTGCTACTTGCTGATTTAGGCAACCGTCAGTCCAATTTACTGCTGATTTTTCGCAATTTTCATTAAAGCGTTTCCAGTTTGCTAGGTCTGTCTTGTATTTGGGAAGGGGTAAAATATTATCAGGGTGGGTAGGCGTATCTATGTGGATGATAATGGGAAAGTGGTCACTTCCATGGAGGTTATCTGATGTAGACCAGCTACACCTATGGGCTATCTGTGGAGATATTAGAGAGATATCGATGTGAGTGAAGGTGTTGTGAGTTGAGAGGTGAGTCGGGGAACCGTCGTTAAGGACAATTAGGCTGTTTTTATGAATTACTCTTTCGATTTCTTTACCCCTTGTGTTTGTGCGTGGCGAGCCCCTTAAAGGACTCCACGAGTTTAGGTCACCAAGGAGTATGGAAGATCCATTAAGGTTTTGAAATATTTCTGATATGTCAGCAGACGAAAATGTTTGGTTTGGTGGGATGTACGTATTAATGATATTAATACCAAATTAAGCTGCTTGCGGAGCAAAGAATGTTGGACTGTATGTCATGGTATGCATGTGGGACGTTCCTTTTAATGAGAACACCAATGCCTTGTTTGGCTGCCGTATTTTGAGGAAAATTGTGAAAGTAACCAGTATATTCTTTGGGGCAGATAAAGTTTTTGAAATTGCATGGAAGGTGGGTTTCCTGCAAGAATACAATGTCGGGTGCATGGTCCTTTATTAGTAGTGTCAGTTCGTTATAATTATTAAAAATACCGTGGATGTTGTAAAATAGTGATTGTCATGATTCAAATTTTTTTAATATTCTTATTTATTTGCGTGTATAAAAAAGTGAGGGTGAGGAGGATCGGGACAAAGAGTCGAGATCATCCATAGTGTCGTCTGAGTCTGTTATGCTGACTGTTTTTTGTAGGTTTGAGGTGTGAGAGATGTGTGAGGTGTGTGAGGTGATGGATTCGTTAGAGTTGGACCTTGAGGTCGTATCGTTGTTGTTGGTGTGTCCGATCAGAGCATTAGCTTCCGATCGAAGGGCGCGGGATTGTTCCCTATATATTTTCAGTTTACTTGCTGGGCTTAAGTAAGATAAGTCATTTTTGGCAGAGGTGCTTGGTGAGGTAGTTTGATTATCTTCGGAATACAAAGTATTGGCATGAGAAGAGGAATGCGTTTGCGAAAGAGGAGTTGGTAATTTTGTCGAGCTGGTCGGCGGGTCGGTGTTCGTAATCGTGTCTGTTTTTCGGGTTTTTGTGATAAGAGCAGCAGAAGCTGGGTTTTGGTTTGCGACGGTCGAGTAGGTATGTGTGGAGTTGGTTGTTGTGTTTTGTTGTTGTTTTAGGATTATGCGAGCTTCACGAAAACTGCATTTTTTGCTTGTTTTGATGTGGAGAAGTTGTTTTTGTGTTTGATATTGTGGGCATTCGGGTGAGGAAGCCTGGTGTTCGCCGGTGCAGTTTGCACAGAAGATGCGAGTGCAGGGCACGGGAAGATGGGGAGTGAGATTGCATGATACACAGTCGGCTAGGTTCTTGCAGTGCTTTGATGTGCTTTAATTGACAAGACTTACATCTCATCGGGTTGGGTATATATTCTGTAACCTTAACTGTGTGCCAGGAAACGATTAGTTCACTGGGAGGTGTGAAGCGGTCAAATGTTACGAGAATTTTACCAAATGGTTTGGGAGTGCCGTCGATCATTTTGGTGAACTTAAAGACGCTGTGTACATTCTGAGATTTTAGTTCCTCAACTATTTCATTTTCTGGAATGTTAATAAGGCAGGGTGCGTAAATGGTGCCTTTGACAAAGTTAAGAGTATTGTGGAGCTTGCACTCGATTTCGCATAAGCCGGGTAAAGAGGTCACCTTGATGAATTTGTCGCTAATTACCCTGGAGTTGACAAGCAGGAGAAGGTTACCATCGCGAAGATTAGAGATGGATATGATGTCTTTGCTTATATACTTAAGGGCTCTATGGACGGCGAAGCAGTTGTACTCTGATATGGTTTTCGGAGAGTTTTTTGATGAAATTACTAAAAATCTCGGATTCTTGCACTGTGTTTCAGGGAGGTCGGGGAAATCAATTGGTAATTTCTGAAAAGATCTTTTTTTCTTAGCTTTGGGGCTAACGCTGAGGCTGGCAAAGCGATTATCCCTAAAATTGGGTGGCCCGGGGGCCATGGCTTATAAGTTTATTGAAATAAAAAATTTGTTTATGGATTTTTCACGTGCGCGTTTAAAAGAAGATTAATGGAAAGGCGATAAGCTGGGCGATGGGGTTTCGCGATAAGCAAAGCACTCACAATTGGATAGACACAGACGTCCGCGCTCGAAGAGAGATAGTCGGTGACTGTTCAAAAGACCATACTCGTATCCGTTTGCCTACGAAGCAGAAGTAAATAAGCAAATCAAGGAAATGTTAATACAAGGTATTATACGCGAAAGTGACTCCCCTTACTGCAGTCCATTATGGATTGTACCCAAAAAGATAGGTGCCTCTGGCAAACCGAAATTCAGGTTGGTCGTGGACTATCGAAATCTAAATGAAATAACAATAAATGATAAATTTCCGATTCCTAATATGGACGAAATACTAGACAAATTAGGAAAATGCCAGTATTTTACTACGATTGACTTAGCAAAAGGCTTTCACCGAATCGAAATGGACCCTAAGCCTATACCAAAAACGGCGTTTTCGACCAAACATGGTCACTATGAGTACACTCGCAAGCCATTTGGCTTTAAAAATGCTCCTGCAACCTTCCAACGGTGCATGAATTACGTCCTAAAAGACCTCATTAACAAGCATTGCCTTGTTTATTTAGATGATGTGATCATCTATTCAACATCTCTGAACGAACACCTAGACTCACTGAGAAAGGTTTTTGAGAAACTTAAAGAGGCCAATCTTAAACTCCAATTGGACAAATGCGAATTTTAAAAAAGCGAAAAAATTTCTTAGGTCATATTATAAGTCCAGAAGGCATACGGCCTAATAAATAGAAAGTTAAAGCAATCGAAAAATTTCCCCTCCCAAAGACACCAAAAGAAATTAAATCTTTCTTATTCTTATGCGGTTATTACGGTAAGATTACAGATTTTGCAAAGATTGCAAAACCTCTGACAATTTTTCTAAAAAAAGGAGCTTAAATAAACAAAGGAAACGAAGAATACAATAAATCATTTGAATATGAAACTACAACGTTGGCGAATTACACTGAGTGAATATATTTAATCAAATACTTAGAAGGTAAACTTAATCATGTAACAGACGCTTTATCTCGCGTCAAAATTGAAGAAAACATGGTAGGCGAAGAAGAAAATATTTCAACAGCAGCAACGCAGTTCATCAGAAAGCAACGAAACCTACATTGAAGTTACAGGAAAACCAATAAACTATTTTGCCAGACAAATTGAATTTATTAAAGATACGGTAGATCAAGTAGAGGCAACGAAATATTTTTACAGAACAAAACTGAACATCAAATACATTGACATGACCCTGACAAAGGCAAAAGATATCCTCATTAAATACTTCTTAAATAATAACAGTGTTATTTACATGGAAAACGATAAAGACTTTTTAGTTTTTCAAAAAGCATATCGAGAAACCATTAACCCACACAGTAACGTGAAAATTCTGAAAAGTATCATAAAGTTAAAAGACATAAAATCTTATCCTGAATTGAAGAAATAATACGATTATTTTAAGAAACTAACTATTTTCCCGATTTTAATAAACTAATTCAAAACATTATCAATGATTGCGAAATCTGTAACCTTGCAAGGACAGAACATGGACCAACTAAATCAGTTTTCGAAATAACTCCAGAGACAAATAACCCACGAGGAATGTATGTTATTGACTTTTATGCAATTGACAACGAACAGTATTTATCTTGTATAGACGTATATTCAAAATTTGCTTCACTTATTAAAACAAACAGTAGAGATTGGTTAGAGGCAAAACGAGCCCTTACTAGAATTTTTAACGACATGGGAAAACCACAGAAAATTAAAGCAGACAAGGACTCCACGTTTATAAGCACTTCTTTAAAAATTTGTCTAAACAACGAAGACATACAAATAGATATTACCACATGTAAAACGGGAATAGCAGACATAGAACGCCTTCATAAAACCATAAATGAAAAAATCAGAATTATCAATACTGAGAACAATAGAGAAAATAAAGAAACACGAATGGAGACAATTTTATACAAATAAATAAGACTGTTTTATTTTGCAATTATTTGTTTTTATTTCGAAGCCGCTGCCGCTGGAATGTCGGCTGAATGCTGCGTCAGCTTCTGCAGCGGGCGATCAGGCAGCTTGCGCGTGTGAGTTTCGGGTTTTGGCTGCAACTTTTCCGCGACTGCATCCGGCGCAGCAGCGTTGTCAGCAAACTCAAGCTTGCGCGTGATAACTCCTCCCCTACTAGTTTGAAACGCGTCTTCTGGTTTCTTCTTTCTCATTCTGCGCTGGTATAATTGACAGGTGTCCAAGAGGAGTAGAAATAGGGCGATGAATGCCAAGCCGCCATATGATCGTGAAGATAATCCTGTTCTAAGATCCCCGATATGGCGGAGATTCTTCATGGTAAGGTCATGTAGGAATGGGAGGCTCAGATGTTCTCTAAAAAGGGTGACGTTGACCACGGTTGACGTGGATACAGCAGGTTTCTTCTTCAGGATGCCTCGGTGGTTCACGTAACGGGTGTCATTCAGTGAGACGTAATCGTCGTAAGTCGCGAGGAAGGTTCCCGCGATTATCTGTTTGTGTCCAGTGCTGTCCACTACATTAATGGTCGCGTTGTTTATTACTGCAATGCCCTCTCCGATTACTATCACGGGCGCCAGATGACCGGGCGTGTGGCACATTGTGCGACGTTTTCAGATACCAGTTGTTGGGCGCATGAAATATTTTGTAGTCTTCTACAGAAAGTGGTGCTCACAGTAGCAGCGCACTCACATACAGCGAAGGTCTTTGTTCCGCAGTCGGCCACCATATTACCCTCTTCTAGATCTAATATTATGCTGGACAGGACGGATATCTATTTTTTTACAGCTTAACACAGGTTTGGTATATTTGATCAGAAAGAACAATAATTCAGAATTTTTAAAAGCTTTTATATGGGAGACCTCTAAAAGGTCGGTTATACTAGTATTGCTGAGTTGTTCATTTAATAGTTCTTTAATGTCGATGCTGTCTAGTATAAGGGGGCTGATTAAATTTACTTTTGCAAGTGTAACAGTGAGGATTAAGTCCTCAAGGTTTGTAATTATCATTCTGTTCTTTCACAAAATAGTTGCATAAAAATGTTTGACCTCTGCATCTGGTTTCAAAATTGCATTGAAGGCCCTTGAAACGTCATTGAGTCTTTCTTGGAATTTAGTGTTGCTTACGGATTCTATTAACTGACTTTGTTTGAATTTTATTTGTTCCAAGTCATCAAAATCTGGGGTTCCAGCAATTGCCTTAAGGGCACTACCTATCATGTTAATGCTACGTGCTTGTCGGTGATGAACGGTCAGGGAAGTTGTTAAGGTGGCTATGTGCTGTAAGCCCGTTTTTAGTATCTGTTTCATGTGGTCTTTGGGTAGTTTGTCTATTAGTTTCCATGTCTCGTCGATCTAAGTCTCAAAAGATGTCAGGTTCGTCGTGTGTCCCAATAAGTGTACGAGTCCCAGATTGTTAACTGTCAACTATAGGTATGTAGTCCGCGTGGGAGTAGTCGTCGAGTCTCAATGTCGCTTCGGTCAAGGTCATTGTTGCTACTATTAAACTGAAAAGATATCTTAACCTAAAAAAAAATGTAATTAGTTAAAAATAATTGTCATGATTTTTCAAATGTAAAAAACCTACTTAAGATTGTCCTTATGGACCACCCTCCCTTTAATAAGGTCTGCTTCCACTGTAGCTTCTGTGAATAGGGGTGATAGTTTATTTCCTAATTCCTAATCTAATTGTTCTTTTATTCAAACCCGATCGCCTACCAAATACGACTTTATACACTTTTTTTATTCATTTGGTCAAGTGGCTTTTGCTGTGCTGATGCGATTTTTTCTTTGATTTGCACTATGTGTCTCTCGCTTGTCACCGAATGGATTGACCTGTTGTACTTTATGGTTGCAAGGAGAATGTTTTCGACGGTGTCCTCTACCTGTGTTTCCAACTTATAAGAGCGTGCTATATCCCCAAGAGTGCCATGGAACCGCTCGACTTGTCCATTAGAGGAACTATGCAAGGGTGGGGCGTTTGAAATCACGATGCCAATGCTATTGCTGAGCATTGATTTAATGGTTTCTGAGTTCAAGGAGAGTTCGGGGAACATGTTCAAAAGTTGCAAAAGTGGAGCTTTTATATCCACAATTGCGCGGGAACGTATAGGCTGTACTACCGCAAACTTGGAAAACTTATCGATGCAGGTTAGAAAATATTTACCGGCAGTGCAGTTAACATCTATATGCAACATTTCTCCGGCAAACGATGGTATCGGGGTTTTCCCTATAGCTTGCAGCTATTTCTGAAGTTAAGTGACCTATTTTTGGAAAAAAGTAGTCCCTAAGTATTTGTTTCGCATTTTCTTGCTCTGCTCTGTGCGCGCGATTATGTTCGACTGTCGCAATTTCCCTCTGTTCCGTTGGGTTTACAATGTCTGTAACGAAGTTCTTGCAATATCTTAAGGTGGTAGAAGGGAATGCCTCAACCAGTCCGTGTTGGATGAAAGCCAGTTGGGTAGCTCGCAATGAATTGTGTCTACTGAGTCTACTGAGTCCTCTAGTGCATTGAAATTTTGGCGAGACAGAGCGTCTGCTACTAAATTCTCTTTTCCGGGTTTATAAATTATGTTTGCGTTGTGTTCATCATTGAAGGCTTTCCAACGCTTCATTTTGGCATTCGGGTTTATTTATATGTATTGTGTAGATTTAAAAATATTGTGTCTCTTTGTAAATTCGTAAATTCATGAAATTTTTGTATTTTTTAATTTTTGTATATTATTGTCATCATTACCATATTCTGTTGATGTGGTTGATCAGACCAATCGGTTGCATGATGATGATAAGAATAACTTATGTGTTTTCTTTTGAATAAAATTGAGAGTTTAAATGTTTCGTATTTATTTGTTATTTAATGAAAAATTACGTTATTCGTTAAAAGTTTTTAATCTATCCTTATGAACCTTTTGAGTTTTGTTTTTATCGTCTTCTATTATTATATTGTTCGGTTCTTCTATTCCTACTACTATATATGGTCCTAAATATCTATTGTCTAGTTTATGTCCTGTTTCATTTCTTAAAAGAACTTTATCGTTAATTATTATTTCCTTATCTAGTACTTTCCTATCGTAGTATTCCTTATTTTTACGTTTATGGTTTTCTAACATTATTCTGGCTCTTTTGTATGCCATTTCTAATCTGTATCTAGATTCTATTGCGTAATTATCTATGTTGTATATAGGGTCTATGTTATTTTTAATGCTTAATTCTTTAGGTAAATTAGGTGTCTTACTGTATACTAATTCATATGGACAATAGTTATGTGCCATTGATGGTATAGTATTGAAACAATATACGAAATAGTTAAGCCATACGTCCCAATCAGTTTTATCGACTGATATGTATGAACGTAGATATTCATTTAGTGTTCTGTGGCTTCTCTCTACCGTACCAAGTGTTTGATGGTGGTGAGCTGTTGATGTAAGATTGTTTATTTTCAAATACTTACAAAGTTCGTTCATGATTGTGTTTCTATATTCTGTTCCCATATCGGTGATGAACGTCTTCATCGGACCGTATTTGAGAATGAATGATTCGAATATAGCCTTGGCTACTGTACTAGCACTTTTGTTTGCTATGGGGATAGCAACAAGGTATTTGGACAGATCACATATTAAAGTAATTATGTATTCATGACCATTGTCTGATTTGGGTAATGGTCCAACTGTGTCAATAATGACTTTGTCAAATGCTTTAATTGGTGTGTCTGTAGTTGTTAAAGGGGTCTTTATGTGCTTTGTTGTTTTTGCTTTCTGACATTCTGGACATTTACGTATGTACTGAGATATGAAATTTATCATCCCTTTCCAATAGTAATGTCTTTTGATTTTCGCTAGCGTTCTTGAAATGCCAGTATGACCTCCTTGAATAGGATCATTTTGAAATGTAGACAGTATTGCTTCTTTTTCAATATCATCAGATATTGTGGTCACCGGCTTGAGTAGCGCTACTCTTATTTGTTTTAAAAATTCATTGCCCATATTTTTGAAAGTTTCAGTTGAAATTAATTCAAAGATCTTTCCGCTCGGTGCCATTTTGAGTTGGCTGATACCAAGTATACCGGCTTCTTTTTCAAGCCTGTGGAAGAACTGACCTAAGTCGAGAGTTCCATTAGTGTATAGGTCGCTAATCTCAATTCTTGCAATAATTTTCTTACCATGTTTAAAGAAACATAATGTGTCAGTTATATGCAAGGTCACTATTTTTCGTACATCGTCATTATTGATGACTTCATATACGTTGGGCTTAGAAGCATTTTCAAGTATTTGCCTTGGCAAAATTTCTTGTTCTTTTTCATTTACTGCGCAGTTGTTTTTGCATATTTTTTAATTCATCGATGGTTATTCTTGATAACGCATCGGCTACATGATTATCTTTTCCTTTAAGGTATTCTACTGTGAACTCATACTCTTCGAAATCAAGTCTCATTCTAGTGAGTTTGGAAGTAGGATTTCTCATTGAGAAGAGGTATGTTAAAGGCCTATGATCTGTTTTTACAACGAAATGTTTGCCATATATGTATGGTCTGAAGTAGTTAATTTCCCAGTGTTTTGCCGCTAATTCTTGCTCTGTAGTGTTTTTGTTACTTTCTCCCTTAGTGAAGCTGCTACTGGTAGTTGTATCTCATCGTATGTTTGTGTTAATACTGCCCCGCAAGCTTGTTTACTTGCATCTGTTATTATGCAAAATTCTTTGCTGAAATCTGGGTATTGTAATAACGTGGGTTGTATTAATGATTGTTTGAGATATGTGAATGCATTTTGGCATTCTGAAGTCCACTCGAATTTTACATTCTTTTTACATAACCTTGTTATGTGACGAGAGTAGTCAGAAAAATTTTTGATGAAACGTCTATAATAATTGCAAAATGCAATGAATCTTCTTGCGCTGTCTGCGTCCGTAGGGACGGGGTATTTGTCAATGACTTCGTATTTCTTATCATCTGGCAAAATACCACGATCAGTACACTTCAAACCTAGAAAAGTCACTTCATGCATGAAGAATGAACATTTGTCTGGGTGTAGTTTTAGGTTATTTTTCCTACATAGGTCAAAGACGTTAGTCAAATTTTTGATCATATGATTTTCGGAACAACCGATGACTGTTAAGTCATCCATATACAGGAAAGCCTGTGAAGGTTCTAATCCAGAAAATGCCATTGTCATCATTCTTTGGAATGAATTGGGCGCAATTTTTAAACCATAGGGTAATCGCGTGAAGCGATAGGAGCCGTTGCTCGTTGAAAATGACGTTGCGTTTCTTGAGTTTTCGTCTAGTTCTATTTGATGGAATCCTGACATTAAGTCTAGGCACGAGAAGTATCTTGCTCGTCCTAATTGATCAAGAATATCGTCTATTCTTGGAAGTGGAAATTTGTCTGATAAGAGCTTTTTATTAATTTGTCTATAATCGATTACCAGTCGCCATCGTTTTGTTGCGGAACCTGCTAATGATTTCTTCGGTACTAGTAGCAATGGGCTGTTGTATTCAGATACGGCTGGTTCTACTATTTTATCATCAATTAATTTGTTAACTTGTCTGTGTATTTCTTCTTTCTGTGATTCTGGTATTCTATAATTTTTGATGTATATCGGTTCATCATCTTTCAATCTTAATTTTTGTTTGTAAAAATTATTGGTACTTATAGATTCGGTTTCAAGTCCGAATATGTCTGTGTAATTTGTGCATAATTTATTTAGTTGTTTTTTAAACAATGGTGGGACATTTTTGTTTAATTTTTGTAAAATATGTTCATTTCTTTCGTTATCTATTGTTTTTACTATTTCATTTTTGTTAAGACTTTCAAATTGTATCTTATCAATATTTATTATTTGGTTTCTTTTGGTTGTGTTTATTATACGAATTACTGTGTTTTTACTAGTCGTTATTGTATTTGCAATAAAGATGCCTGTGTCTATTTCTAGATTAGGAATGAGGATCTGTTCATCGGATGTATCTAATTTAATAAGTCGGACTACTTCGGATCGGGCTGGTAATAACGTTGAGTTATTGCCTATTGTATGTGTTATTGGTACGTTTATTGGACAAGTGATATTGTCTGGTCGCAAAATTAACCAGTCTTCTTCTGTATTAAAATCTAATTTGCAATTCTACTTCTTTATAAAGTCTATTCCGATGATTCCATCGGTGGGTATTGGGAAATTAGAATTAACTATGTGGAAATTATGTGGAATTATGTAATTATTTGTTGCTAGTTCTATGTTTACTAGACCTAGAGAGGTTGTTGAACCTTCTCCAACTCCAAAAATGTTTGTTATTGTATTTTGGTCTATGTCTTGGAAATTATCTGAGCTGTTTTTGATATGTTGAAATATCTGCTCCTGTATCTATTAAATCTATTCGTATTATTATTATGCACATGTATAAAAATGTTGAAATTAAGATTGATTGTGTGAACCGTCTTATTTAGTTTCCCGAAGCTGTAGCATTTTGTGATGTACTAGCAGTTTCGATTGCTCGGACATTGTTAGTGTTGTTGTTATTTTGATTTTGTCTATTACCTCGGTTGGAATTATTCCTTCCTCGGTTGTTTCCTCTGTAATTTCCTCTGAAATTACCTCTGTTGTTGTAATTGGTATTGTAACCACCGCGGTTACCTCGGCCTCGGCCTCGGTAATGGCCGCGATAGTTGTTATTTCCCCTGTAGTTTTGTTGTCCATTGTTGAAATATAGTGTAGCATATCTACCCTATAAATATACTAAATTAATGGGTACAACTTAGCTTCAAAACACTATGACTCTTTGTCATAATAAACATAACACTCAAGTACCCAAAAACACCACCAGCAATTACACAAGTATTCCAGCGCTCAAGTAATACGATCTAACGCTTGTACATAAGCCGATCGCGGAGCGTGGGAATGCTGAGCGTGCACTTTGCAGCTCAAGCGGTCAGGCCATACATAACATATGTATGCTTTCTGCACACATATGTATATGTATATGCATGCCTTCAGCATGCTTATGAATATGTATATAGAATAAGAATTATATGTACGGGTCAGCTCAGCCCAAGACGAGCGCACCAGAAACATTCTAATAAAGTGACTCTAACAGAGCAGACGCTCTGATTCCAAAAACTATCCGAGCCTTCTTTGGAATCGTTCCCGAACATTATATGGCGACCGTGACAGGACTCGAGGACATCAGGACTCGAGGACTTAAGGACATCAGGATTTGAGACTGAGTCTCGCCTCCGCCTGATAATAAATGGCTTGCCACCTTGCCAACCAAATAGCCGATACAAATTTGAAATGTTGCCCAAGTGTACTTGAATGGCAGAGGAGGCACAATTCCCAAACGCGCAGCCTACGATACAAAGGGACTTGCCAACGTTGGAGGAAGCTCTGCAGCAAAACCCTGCAGATGGACCACGCCCACTCACAATAGCTGAGTACCGGGCAAGGCAGGAAAGGAAGGAACCAAAGAAGCACAAACGCTCCGGAAAAAGGGTAGCTACTACAACAACGGCGACTGGTCAAGGAAATGACCCAGTTGGCCAGAGACGAGACGTCCCGGCAACGCTACAAAGAGCGTCTGGAAGACATCGAAAAACAAGCTTTCGCAAGGTCCGAAACAACGCAAACGGGCTGCATAAATAAATGCCAATGACCCAATTTGCCTTAATTTTAATTTCTAAATCCAAGCCGAGGCGGGAAACCGCTGCTTGAAAAACACTAATATCTGTTAGGCTTTTTACTAACAATGCGGTTGGACAATTTTTTTTATTATTGTAAACAAACATGTGAGCCAACCACATTTATTAACATCTAATATTTCCACGTCTCAACATTTTTTTTAAAATGACAGTATAACAATTCTTATCTTCAGTAAACGTACAAATTTTTATTTTTGATTTTCTGGAAGAAGAAATAAATATAATAATAATAAGAAAAACTCATAAATAGAAAATCTCACTTTTTCCTTCAAAAACGTTTCATTGAATATAAACTAAAAATGGGATGGTTTAGCGATTCTAGTGAGGCAAAATACAATACTGCCAACGTAGTTAATAACGTAAAAATTATAGATCACACAGACGATATAAATGCGTTGTGGATCTTATTACTGATCATTGCAATAGTGCTAATTCTACAATTTATGCTTACAATTTATGTTAAGCATAACAAAATCATCAAAAGACGTTATATGAATAGGGCAAATCGTTCAGACCAGATTTAAAAAAAAAAATAGATTAGAAGAAAGCTTCATACAAACTTTTTTTAACGACAAGTATGGAATGGAGTAAAATAGCGATACAAATAGACGAATTTCGCTACAGGTTTGATAAATCTTATAAATGTATCAATAAAGATGCAGTAATAAAAGCTGAAACCTTGAAAAATCATATAGAGATAGTAGTAGGAGAATATAATAATATAGTTACATTAGTGAATAAATATGCAAATAGACTCACATCTGAACATAATAACAAATGTTTAAAGGTTATAAAATTCCTAAACACAAGATTAAATAATATCAGAAAAAGAAGGCATATTCTGATAGATGTACCAGAAAGTCTAAAACAATTGGTTGAATTCAACCCAGACCAGCTCAAAGAACTAGACGAATCTGTTCAATCAAGCGGCGCTGAGTCCGATAGTGACATTGAAGCACTAGAAGAAAGCGACCAAATTGAGTCTAAATCTGAAACAAAAAACAATTTCTGAAATGGCACAGACAGTGACAGAATTTATCAGGCTAGCCACATCTCTGATACAAGAGTTTGATGGTAAACCAGAAAATCTACAGAGTTTTTTTGGATGCTCTAGATCTACTAGACAGTTTAAAGAGCACACATGAAACGACAGCGATAAACCTTATAAAGACTAAACTTAAAGGACATGTAAGAAACCTTATAAGTAATGAGCAGACAATTGCTGCAATCATTACCCAACTGTCAAGTGCAGTAAAAGGAGAATCGGTAGAAGTGATATCTGCCAAACTTCTCAATCTACAACAGAGAAATAAAACGGCTAACCAATACACCCAAGAGGTGGAGAAACTGAACAAAGGCCCTCAAAGGTGCCTATATCAGTGAAGGCCAGTCCTTAGCAAATAAATACAGCACTACAACAGCTGTAAAAGCAATGACACAGAATTGCTCCATTGATAAGGTAAAACTTATCATGCAAGCAGGCACATTCACAACCATGAATGATGCCATCTCCAAATTTGTAAACAGTTGCACAGGCCAAAGTAACACTGTACTCTATTATCGACGAGGTGCAAATAATAATAATAATAATAATAGAGGAGGCCGAGGTTATAATCGGAAGAAATAACTACCACAACAATTACAACCGAAGCAGCAATAACAACAATAATAATAACTATAATAACCGTGGAGGTAGACGAGGCCAAAACAAGGGAGAGGCCGCGGAAACTACAACCAGGGTAATAATAATAATAGCAATGTGAGAATCGCGCAAAGTACGTCGGAAAACTCACAGAACCCTTTAGGAAACAACCAATAAATGTAAAAAGTTCATTCCATCAAGTATAGTCTTAATATATTCGTAACTTTCCATAACC
>VCKV01000013.1:0-47314 GCA_005876975.1 Drosophila orena | reverse complement strand
ATGTTTTGGAGGCATCGCTCCAGGCGAGGAACGAACATCGCCTGTTGCAGAATGCAAAGGAACTGTTGGTTGCGCTGGAGTATCGGATGTCCACATCCTCATTGCGATTGAGGGGCCTGTGCTGCTCCAGCTGCAACTCCTTTTCTACATCCTTCAGAGATTGATAGAATGCATTCTCGTCCAGTCTAAATTCCAGTTTCAGTAGATGCAAAGGAGCCTGGGACAACACATTCTTCCAGCGGGACTGCAACTGCTCCACACTGTGCACCACAGCCGGTTGCTCCTGGGCGGGCAATGTGGTCAGCAGTTGTTGAGCCGACTGCACCAGGTCATTCATCCAGCGATCGTTGACCTGTTCAAAGAAGTACTTCTGTGTCTCGATTGTGGTCTTGGACTCGATGTGCTTCTCCACCAACATGGACTCAGCTTGAGTGAGCCATTCGCTGACCACACGTTCGTTGTCCTTGAAGTTGCTCCATCCACCGGCTGCCGAATCCAAACGCTGTTCCCATTGCTGGGCATTCTGAATCACATAGTTGAAGCGCTCGTTCAGCTGTTGCATTTGCTGGGAAGCAGGCGCGGTGTCGATCTTGTCATCGGAGGAAACAGCCTTCAGGAGATTCTGGAACACCTTGTTCTTGCTCTCCAGCATGGATCGGTAGTAGACAGTGCGCGAGAAGTAGGTCTTATGTTTTTGCAGTTGCTCATTGATGGCATCCGGCCTCCGGAGAGATTATGGGTGCCCAGAAGCTGTTCGGCCTCACTCAGCCACTGGTGAATCTCCTTTTGTCCAGCCTCCAGGATTCCTGTTGGATCTGAAGCTGGTGGAACAGATGCAGCTTGGCAGGCAACTGGGCACGTATGCGCACCAGAGATTCCTTCTCTTGCTTGAGTAGCTTCATCATCTTGTCCACCTCATCGCGTGAAAGGTCTTGAATCAGAGATTGGAAATTCCTGCTGATGGTTTTGAACAGCTCCTCGTTGTCATCGATTTCGCTGGCCAATTGCTGTAACTGCCGGCCATACTGCTTGACTTGCTCACTGTTGCCCAGGACTTGTCGCTGGTCCAGAACGCTTTCGGCTCCTCGCAGCCATCTGGACAGCTGCTCTATGCCTGACTTGTACTCTTGTCGGGATCGGATAATGTCACCAGCATGCATATACTGCTTGGTGTTGGCAAACAATCGCTCGGATCGCTCAGAGAGGGCTCCATGTCGCTGGCGCAGTTGCTGGGCAATGGGCTCCTCGCAGGAGGCAATCAGATAGTTGGCAGAGCTAGCGAGGGCATCAAACTTGTCCTTCCAAACGGGTATATCCTGAAAGAAGTCCAGACGCTCATCCTCGCTTTGGTTGACCTTTTGCTCAGCCAGCTGCAGCCACTCCTCGCAAGTGGGGGCCAATTGGTTCCAGCTGCGCCAGCAGTTGACCACTTCCTCCAGGGAGTTCTGACAGCACTTCAATTCCATGGAGACGCGCTTCCAGCGCTCCTCGGTTTCGTACATGAACCGATCGATGTCGTTGATCTCCTTGCGCGGCACATTGCCATCGCGCTTGTACTCCTCCACCACCTGTTGCATATCGACAAAGGCCTTCTGGAACTCCTGGAAGATCTTGTTGCGCGACACAAAGTTCTTGTACTGCTCCAGCTGTTGGGCCACCTTCTCTTCGTGTCCATACTTTCCAGTCCATCCGCGCATCTTGTTCTCCACCAGATTCAGGAAGGCAATCAGACAGCACTTGTGCTCCAGGAACTTCAAGCGAATCCTTCGCTCCGCTGCCTTGGGTCCAACCTCTTGCAGACGACGCTCCATGTTGCGCAACTGCTCCAGGGGAATCTGCTGGGCCACTGGTGACCGCTTGGCATTGTCAAACATGGCCAAAATGCGAGGCAAATCGGCAAAGAAGAGCTTGTGCTCCTCCAGCTTCCTGCTGATCACTGCGGCCGTCTCCTCATTCATTGCATTGGGTATATCGTTGTCCATTAATAATTTCTCAGCTTCGGCTAACCATTTGCCAATGGTGCCAAAGTCGCCGGGCAGCTCCGAATCCAGCAGCCAGAGCCAGTACATCATCTGGTACTGGAGGCGCTGCCACAGCTCGTTGATCTCCTCCCAGGATTGGCGGGAGACCTGCAGGAATCCGCTCTGGCTCTCGATGAGCTGTTTCAAGCGGTTGTATGCCGGCAAATGTGCATCGACCTCAGAACGTGCCAGTAAATATTCACCAAAATCGCGTGGGAACGAGCTCGTCATGACCATGGGCTCGTACTCAGTGGTCTTCTCCACCAGGAAGCGACGCAGTTCGTCCGCCTCCTGCTGCACATGCGACTGGTCGCCGCGGGAAGCACCCTACAACACATTTGGTTGGATAAGTAAAAACGTAAGCTTCATAGAAAACATTTGCCATCGAAACTCACCTTTGGTTCGGGATACTTGTGCAAAAATTGCGCCACATATGTCATGATACTCTTCTCGTCCGGCTTGGGTACGTCCACATCCTCAGCGTCCAGGAGCTTGGCAATGCCCAATTTGCTTTCGGCCACATCGAAAGCGGTCTCCAAACGCTGACGGTTGCTGGTCTTCTTCAGCTCAGCCAAGTTGACCAGGTTCGCCTTGATGGCATCGATGAGGGCCAGGAAAGCGACGCCATCTCTCCAGCTGGCGCCGAAATCCTTCACCTCCACACCACTGTCCCTATTTGATGAATACGTATTATGAATGTGAATACAACTAGTATAGGTTTCGTCCACTCACTTTGGCAAGGCATTGGTCACCCAGTTGAGCAGGGTCTTCCTGGCACCCTGCTTCCACTTCTCAGCCTTCAGATCGCCGTGCTTCTGGTTGCCAACACTGTCGAGGGAACTAACCGAACCGCCAATACCATGACCCAAATACTCTAGGTTGCGGCTGTTCTCCTCGATCTATGAATAAATAGTTGTTGTAAGTACATTTTCGATACTACCCGGATGCAATGCAATGTAATGGTTAAACTTAAAATATGGAAGTGCCTTAAATGGTTTGGCTACCAAATAAAAACGATATTCTACCCAAAAATAAATGAGGTACACACGACAAAAAACAACAATTACAAGTTGAACTTGAACCCACCTGTGGCGCATAATTTATAACTACTACTAAGTTTTTCCGCCTCTTTTTACGAAGCTTGTTTACGTTTTAGGATTATGATATCAATAAAAAGTATATAGAAAAGAAGGTTCATAGGGTTAATTACGTTTAAAGTTTCAAAAATTGCTGGGCTTTTGGACTTGGAGTGTACATCTCTACTGGTGGTAGCCTCGTGAGAAGGTGTACAACTAGCAACCAATTGTTGGTGGTGCTCTCAATTCGTGAACTGGTGCACTCGGTGTATTTAAATTTATATATATATGTATATATATATATTGGATATATGGGGCATGCTTACCTGGAAGTACAAGATGATCGTCCATATCAGACCCAACACAACTGGTGGTCTCCCATCCACCAGATCTGCGGGATTGATATTGACCAACTTGATCCGTTTGCTGGCCAGAAATTGCAGGGCCGTGTTGGCATTGCTGAGGAAATGTGGACGTCTAAGAACGCGACCCTTCTCCACGGGCAAACGTTCTCCGGACAGAACTTCCAGCAATGCGATTAGTTTCGTACCATCGCGTAAGTCATTGATTAAGTCATCGATGCGAAGCGGTGGAACACGCTAAAGTAATCAAAAAAATCAAATCAATAAGTCATCCAATATAGCTTAAAGAAAACTGTTTTTATCAAGTCATGTTTTTGTATTTAAACTTTCACCATAAAGTTATAAAAAATGTGTTATAAACTATCAATCTTCGCCTAGAAACCCAGCACCCTGAAGGGAAATCCATCCAAAAGTATTAGGGTTAACTTCTACTTTAAATGTTTCTGCTTGATAAATTTAATTTCATTTAAACTCTTACTTAAGTAGAGTTAAGTAGCCCACAATGGCTCTTTAGTGATTTTAGTGTAATTTTCGGAGCACTTTTATGATGATTTTAACGTTATATAGCTAACTCCTAGCTAACGATAAATATATACAAACTTAATGGGGTGCATCGACTGCTCTTTCAAGATTTGCATAAGCTTATTTTGGGTTAATCAATCAAATGCAGGTCACGCAATCGGTCGAGGCGCATTAAATCAATTAAAATAGTTTAAATTGCTGTTTGCCATAGCGATAATTTGCGCTGATACTTCAGTGTGGGCCAAGACAAATTGGCAAATGGCACGAGCAGGCATTTAACTTGAATCCACCGCAAAAGATTACATTTTTTAAGGTAATGCCATTAAGGCCGCAGCAACGGAAGTGGCACCAAAAACAAACAACCAAGCAAACAAACAAACAACCAACCGAACAACAAAACGGGGCAAATTCATTGTAATTGAGTGTAGCATTTAATTGAGCTTTCTTGTGGGTAAATAGTTTCTGCAAAACTTTATTCAACTGCTGCCAGCAACATGCAAAAGACAATGACAATGCTTGGTGAAAACTTTTTACGGCAAAAAACTTTTCATTTTTGTGTGAATTCTGCTTCAGAACAGACATAGCGAAATCAATTTCAATGCTTCCGTTTCCGGTTCCACTAGATACGCCCATCTTTTTTTCCATTTAGTTCCGGAATTTATGGTGTCATAGTGCTTTATATAAAAAGTTTTACCGCCATTCCCCTTGTTTATTTCGGCCAGCCATATGTCATTACAGCCGTTGCCTGGCTGTCTCCTAGGAACATAATACTCCCCGAACATGACAACGAAGAAAAATGGGTCTTACCAGCTAATCGCTTAATGGGTACCTTCCCTTGATCAGACCGCCAAGTATTATAATTACCTTGGTTTAAATTGATAAGTAGGCACTTAACGATGTTTTAAGAACGGAGCTTTAAGTAAGCTTGCCACTTATCTAGTCTCCTCCGAAATAACCATTTCAAAATAAATTTATTTGTGCCCCCTACTTCTTTGTCATAACTATAATCCCACTCACTGGGTGAAGATGTGCTTAGAGGATTGTAAATCTGCTGTAATCTTTTCACTCGTCACCTGTCCAACGCAATTAGACGTGCGCCTGACACAAGTTTCCAGCATTCATAACCCACTTTCCCGCAACCAAATCCTTTCTAATTTAATCACCTCCAATGGCTGGATCCTTTCACTTTGGCTTTATGGGTGTCTGGACATCGGTATGGATTCCCATGCGGGTGCTCCAACTGGAGGGCACGACTCGTGCCAGGGCGTTGCCATCAATTATGTCATAGAGAAATGAAAGCGAACTGGAGGACTGGAGAACTGGAGAGCTGGAGAACTGGGGAACTGGGGAAGTGGGTATGTGGGGCCACTCAAAAACTGACCATCCAACGAGCTTATTGTCACTGGGACCCACCACGAGCGTATCAAATTAATTCATAAATTTTAATCAAATTCTATGGAAAGCGAACGTTGAGAGCGGGTTTTTGGGTCGTCAGCGCAGTCAAGTAAAGACCCCGTTCACCTTGAACTGAACAGAGCCAAACAAACATTTTGTTTCGGCTGCCACATCAAATGCTTTTTACATGGCATTCGGGTGTGTATCTGTCGGATACGCGGATACAGTATAGGGAAATGGAAATGAAAATGGAAGATGCTTGCTAATTGACAGGTCTAACGAATCTCCTCCAATAGGTAAACGCAAATTAAATAAATCACTTTTTATTTGCAACGGCAATAGCATTATTTATTGCCTCAGTTAAACGTGTCAAGCCAATCGTTGTGCAATTGCAAAGGCAGCGGCGACATCAATTTGTCCCGTCATTATGCACATTAAATGACTCATTTGCATATTGCATAACCCCTTGATGGAGGTATTGCATCTGCGAATCCTGGGACGACTGAAATGTGACTTCGATCGGGAGAGCCCAGCCCACGCACTCTGGATTTCGATTCGAAGACGGATACCCCCTCCATTTCAGCTGCTCCTTTTATGTGGAATACCTGTACATATAGCTGTCTGGCAGCCTTATCGAGCTGCACACTCTGCAAGTCGAGAAACTGGTTTCTGGATTCAATTTGGATCGGAATATTTGCCGGCCGGCAACAGATTTTCCTACATGCAATTATATACATGCACTTATATACAGAAGTGGGTAAAATAGTAATGGCTGAGAATATGTCATGGAAAAACGTGGAAATTTATTCCGTAAAAAATATATACATATTCTATATTTTTTACAAAATAAGTTATTCTACACATCTATATCTTAATTCCATTTATAATCAAAAGTAAGAAGAAAAAGTTCCTCGGACAAATATATGATCACAGTTTTCATTTTTATGAATATGCAAAAATGAATAATAAGTGAGTATACAAACTATATACTTTCTTTTGATAGGATTATATTTAAATGGAGTACAATTTTGAAAATTTTCCAATAACATCTACCATTTTAACCACAGTAATGTGGGCGACAAGAAATTGGCGGCTCATGTCTGCAGATTGCCGTTGGTATTAAAAGATAACGCATTTGAGACACCAACCGAAACATGGCTCACTCAATCTGCGACTGTGGCCGGGGATTGCCTGAAAAGTCGGAGGAGGAGACTGAAGAGCCTGAAAAGACTGAAAAGTGCATTAAATCACCTCCGATCTGGAGGCATGAAAGTAAGTCAGTAGGCGTCGCGTGGGTTTCTTGGCGGGTTAATGGCAATGCAATTGAAGCCACCAACAGCCGATCCCCGCCAGAAACGGAACTGTCTGGCATAAAAGCAACTCGCTGGTTGCTGGCTTTCAGACAACTTTGGTTGGAGTTCTTCCAACCATTTTCTTTCAATATTTTCTTTACTTATTTATCTTTTTCTTGCATTGTTAAAGGTCTGAAGTGGTGATGTATGGAGAGCACATAGACAAATGCGTTGAGGAATTTCTAGCATTGCTTGCTGCTGGGTGCGTGTGCTCATAAGATATTCTTGGAAGCTATCCAGCGAGAAAGAGTGACTCCAATATGTGCAGACATGGCAAATGTTTATCCAGAACCGGGGGGTAAATATTTACTCATACATATGCTAATGATAAAACAAGAAGGCTTTAAAGTTTTTTGCGAGGCTATATGACAGCCATAAAAGATCAAAAACCAGAAGCAGGAACATTATGAGAAGCAAAATGACAAAAAACCGAAAGCTTGTTGCCCGAAAAAAAAAAACAAAATTAAAAAAGAAATAATATTTAACATACAAAATGCAATTGCAAAATTCGGCTTTAAAATCTTTTCACTAATTTACTTGACAATGACAAGCCCCAAACAAACAACCTTCAAATTTCACGCATTTGATATCTGTTATATCACAGATCTCTGAACAAACACATTTCGCTTAATATTCCATCATAATTGCTGAACAAATAAATACGCTTATCACGCTAAATTACGATTTTGTATTCAAAGTGATGGACATGTCACGCCCCTTAACCCATTTTTGTTTTGAGTTAGTTTTGCTTAGTTTTCGGCACACTCAAAAAAACCCCCTCACGATTGGTTTATCAAATGCAAATCTATATGCAAATTCCAATGCCACTTTGCTGTAGACAAAATTCATTGGCAGTAGCGCCAAGACGAATGGCAAATCGATTGAGACTTTTCAGGGGGACAGACAAGATAGACTCACCTTCAATAGGTATGAATTAATCCAATTAGTGAATGTCTTCTTCTGCACACGTTCTTGCTCCTCTGAAAATGTAGAAAAGACGAAGAAAAGGTAAATGTCAGTGAATGGCGAATACATTTCGTTCATTTGTAATTAATTGTTAAACAAGTGTCGGCAAAAAAGAGGAAAAAGAGACTTAAAGGCGAAAAAAGAGACATGACGATACTAGCAAAGATACCGAAACCAACCGATAAGATACATTTCTTCGTATGCATGGGGTGTACCATACGAGTATACACCAGTTTTTCGTTTTTGTTTTTACGTTGCCTGATGTTGACTTTAACTTAATTATCAGTTAAGTCGGTGTATAAAACTTAATTAACACAATGACATCATGTTTGCTTTCGCTATATTATTGCAAAAGGCTTTTATCCTCAATAAACTCTACAAAGTGAAGATCTCGTCAAGTACACTGCAAATGAAGTGGAAAGCTTTGATTTGTCTACAGTTGAACTTTTTTCCAGTTACTCAAAATCAACAAGCATTTCTTTCTTGTTCCCCTTATTAATTTAAACTTTTAAACAATTTTTTTGATGATTCAAATAATGTAAACAATATTTCAAATTCCGTTGACCCTTCCACATGCGTCAAAAGGTAGACCGCAAGTTGTAAACACGAATTCTCAGATTGACTTAAGCAAATATTTAGCCTTTTTTTGCATGCCTTAATTACCTCAATTTCATTCTTTAGCCGACTAATGGAAATAATAAACAAGGCGTTTAAAACATCAATTTGTAAACAATTATCAAAATAAACACAAGAGAGCGAGAAAGAAACGCATTAAGCGTAGTCATTATGGAAAAGTGCAGTCGAAATGGAAATGAATATGCAAAGTGGAAATGAAAATGGAAATGGTGGCTAGTAGCAGCTGTCTGGTGAAAATCCTATCCACACCAGACCAAATCCAGCCCATTGGGAATTCAGCTCCAAGAATACTTGGCCCAGTGCGTGGTCTATTCGCTGCCTGGCATTTGGCCAAACGCATGCCAACAATATGAAACGAAAATAGATTTCCCGTAATAAATAAGAAATACTAATTTCTCGAAAATGGAAAATTTCTACAGTTAGACAAGAGGAATGCTTGGAATAAGAATTATTACATAAAATAAATCGAGGCAACCATGAAAGCGTCAAACGCTTAGCCAATTATCAAAACAATTTACAAAGTAAGAGCGAACACAAATTGTAATAATTAATTTTAAATGATCCCCACACCTTGGTTCTCTTATGTTTTGCCATTTCTCGAATTGAATTTTCATTCATTTATTGCGAGTGACGCAATTTCTGAAATGTTGACAAAAGATTATTTAAATAGAAATTAGTTCAAGGTTGCGCAATTCGCAAAGCAACTGAAATTCGTGTACGTATACTATACACATTAATCTTTCTAAAATGAAAGAAATAATTTAGCCAACATTCGGCAATGCCAAAAACCCACAAATTTATGCAATTAGATGAACTTCAGCCAAGGTAAGGCATCAAATGCTAACCTAATGGCCATTTTTATGTTCCTTTCAGACACGTTAAAATCCTCTAATGGCCTGTAAAGACTCGATGTAGCAGGTCCAATAATAAATTACCACAAATGTGGCATTTAAAATAGGGTATTTATTTGGGTAAAAACATTGTGGCGGTTACAGAAAAATATAAGTTCTCCTGGCGTCAAGTTACCTCAAGTTATTTAATTTACTTATATAACCCGTTTTGCCTGTTCATATATACGTAATTATAATCCATGTGTTTTTAATTTGGGAACAACTTTGAACTAATTTAACTAATTTAATTGACATCTTAAGGTTTCGTAGAATTAGAAATTTGAAATTGATTGCACTTTTATTTGTTTATTTATTTATTTTAATATCTATTGTTGTCTTTCCAAACAATTAAGTTGTTTTGGTCAAAAACTCCTCTTCAAAAACTCGTTTAAAATTAACCTGATATTTTTGGTAAGGAATCGTGAATGCGTTGCGAATATATTAACATAACTACCGCATTTGGCCAACTGAATTAATTTTCTCTAGAAATCAAGTTGGCTAAATTGGTTGTATTTCGGTTTTGGCCTGTCCAAAAATAAATGTACATATGTATATGTACGACACATGTTGATTAGTTAACATTTTAGTAAACCATAAGTCATGTGAATTTTTGGTAGTTGTATTTTTTTAGCAGCTGATAGCTGATAACAAAAAAATGCCAATTATTGCAAAGATAAGAAATAATGCACTCGAAGTTATGGAATCTGATAAGAATTGAAAGTATGACAATATGGTGCTCATGATGCAGGTCAAGCTAATCAAACTAAGTGTTTAACTTTCTTAACCAGGCATATTACGCAATCAAATAACAATTTTAAGGTACTACTCCAGAAAATTCTGACTTGAAAAACTTGAAGTGATGCTTGATTTTATATTAAGGGAAAAACTTTCCTATAACACGAACGAAAAAGCGTATAGTCTATAATTAGGGCAAAAGCTAATTATAATTCCCTAATTTTGAATGATTTGCTCGTTCAAGCATTATTCAAATATACAACAATTCGACTTTCGGAAATAAAAGCAATATCTAAAAGTAAAAGCATACATATGGTATTTACACACCGCGTTATGTGGAAAATAATTAACAAGGGGCAAAATCAGGCCAGGGAGTAACGTTCAAGTTGAATGACTTTTCAGGTGTGTTGAAATCAATTTCCATTTCAATAATGATGTACAAAATGATTACACGATCCCCGAGGCAAGTGATCATTATAGATTATCCAGAAATTTCAGAAGCGGTAAATCGGTTTCTTTTCACAATTCTTCGGGTTCGGTTGTCGGTTCTTCTGTTCTGTTCCCTTCATCTTATGAATGGTTCAGTCAGTCAGTGAGTTAATGATGGTGATTATAATGATAAGTCGGTAGATTGTTATTTATGTTTATTTCGCTATTCTTGCTGTTTAATGAGCGCGTTAAAACGTAGGGGAAAATATTAAAAATGGTACACAGCAATTCTTAGGAAATGCCGCAATGAAAACCTATGGCTTTTCTTTCCGTTAATTATAATTACCAATTACCAAAAAAAAAACGTAACAAAAATAAGACAAGTACTGAAAGGGCAGTCAGTATTCAACTTCAGTCGCCCATTTGTCTGAGTTGGCCTAGTTACAGAACATAAATAGAAATAGAAAAGAAGTGTTCTGTTAAACTAGTCTATTTGCCTTCACGCATAGCTAATTGTTTTCCTGCTCTCCCAAAAAAGAAAAAACACCAAATACGATATATGTATGTTCCTGTACATTTGCATAAACAAAAGCAATCGAATCGTTTGAGGGGAATGGGTTCCAGAATGCAGGCCGATATAGAGCACATGTTGGGTTTTTCAACGGAAGTGCGTCGAGTTAAATGTTCGGGTCTTTGCGGTAGGGATTTTCAATTATACAAATACTAATGTTTATTTGCCTAATTATTTGGGTTAAATAATCAGTGGAATCTTTGGCATTTCTTAAAACTTAGTATCTGTCCAGCTACAGGAATTAAACTACACACTTTATCATTCGGAAATGCCATTCCTATCGCAAAAGCCCTCCCAAAACCCCCTACAAGTTATCTAAGCCTAAACTGACACCAACTTAGTTGATTACACTCCAAAGTTCGTGTCACTCGATAAGGTATTTTGATATTCTACCCAATCGAAACACTCACAATGCTGACCTTCCCATTGGCAACCAATCAACCATGTGATGATCACTCCGGCATAGGCTGCATGGTTATTAAAGCAACTGTTTAAATTTCGCTTAAATTTAAACTGACATCTCAACGCAGTACAGTGAAACCCAGCGAGGTGTGTCGACTTGCACTTGTTGTTGTCACCTGCGGCGACAAGTGAGCAGCAAATACGAGCACGAGCATGTCGGTGAATATGTCGCATAAATTGCCAGCAGTCAACATGTTGAAGAGTCTTATAAATGGCATTACACTTAACTTTACGCTCCATTGCCTTCGAAAGGTTTACAGCACCCCCACCCATTTGCTGGTATTTCACAGATACTCGAAAATATTAGATGCAAATACGATACACGGGGATTCATACATATTGAAGCAGAGTCGAGTGGTGGCATTGCGTCATAGTTAACTATACGTATTCTACGTGTTTAACTAAATGTTTATTTATTTTTGTCATTTATACAGCACATTAAACCAGCAGATAACCGATGGCCAACACTTAAGACTAAATGATTGAGCGGCGAAAAAAATTAGAAAAATAAATAAGGCAACAAACAAGCTCTTTCAAAACAAAAAGATGATTTCTCTGCATCTCCAGAAGGGATCTTCAAAAGATCTGCCCACGAGCAGAACTGAAAACTGAGGAGGAGGAAGCCACGAAATTGGGAATTTTTAATTTTTTTTCGACCACATGAGCAACATCTGGAGGGGAAAATGGGGGAATTGGCACCCACATCCAAAACAAATATACTTTGTGGATTAAGAGCGAACTTGTGGGTGCTTCAAGTTCGGCTTTGTGTGTAAACTTGATTCGCTTCTTAACTTACACAGCTCAGCTCGAATTTCAGCGCGAGGCGCCAACTTCTCTGGACCGCATTTTAGGCATCAATTAAAAGCCGCTAAACTACATGAACTACATGAAATATTGGTGAACTGACAGATAGCGACAATATCAGAATCAATAAATAACTCGGCGATGATCTCAGTTGTACGGCTGCTGTTCGGATTGTTCGGATTGTTCCGTTTGTGTGGATTACTTACAATGTCGTACCTTCTGAGATAACGCTAGCTGTCACTGTGTTTTGAAAACATTTTCATTGAGTTTAGCTATCAATATCTCTTATAAATCATCTTATAGTCAAATTCGACTTTGAATCGCGAACTGATGTGGCTCAATAGCTGATGTACCGCAAGCCATGTCATAAATATGGATAGAGTTTTTTGTTTTCAATGGGCTTTTTGCACAACCATTAAAATGGAATTAATGATAAGTGCTGGGAAAGTGAGGACATGTATTGAAACCAAGCCAAGAGCCAACAATCAATAGTTTACTATACTATATCCATGTGAATGTCATCAATTAGTGAACGCTTGACGTACTTTTGCTGCCTTATAAATTTATACAGCGCTCTGTCTCCATGTCGCTCTATATGATATGCCAGATATTGTGTGTGACTAGGTCTGCCAATATGGTTTTACGGCTCACATTTGGGCCAACTTTAGCTGCCTTGTCAAGCAAATTTATCGAAGCATTCGAAAAGTTTGGTAAAACACGCAACGTCAAAATATTGGACAGCCAGCCGATATGCTGACACTGACGATGATCCGAGAAGAGAAAAAATAATACTTCAACTCACGCAAACTTGATTTATGCTCACTAATTGTCATATGAAGACATCTATTTCGAATAACTAAAATAAAGGGTTCTCTCTTTAAATGGCTTAAAATATTATACATGTAATAGTTCAAAACATTTGATCTTAATACATATGATGATCCCTTATTTTCAACCTTATCCCTTAGCGTTTTAATCAGCTCATAAAAACTCACATGGCAAACATGGAAAATCAATTTCCACAAAATACAGTTCCTGCAAATAGGACTTTTCCACCCGATATCATCATAAATTAAAGATAATGCACACAAAATGCTCGTATATTAATAATACAAACAACCGTCAGTCAGGGCATATCTATAGATATAAATATGTGTCTGAAAATATTTGCATATACCACAAGTGCAGCCCAAAAAGTGCGCCAGTCATTCGGGGGACAGACTGCTCGAACCACTTAGATCAGCTTATTCAAGGAGGGCAAGACAGACCGCCTGCCAGACAGCTAATTGGTTGTTGTGCTAAACATAATAACAGCCGAGGAGGAGGTCACATAATAGACAACTATTCAACAATCCAACAATCCAACAATCCAACAATGAAACAATCGAACATCCAACCCCATCAATCTATCTGATCTGGGGGTTGTTCTGCCTCGAGTGCTTTTCGCTGCCAATAATTTTCCCTTTTCTTTCCCCGAGGCAAGGAAAGAGGTAACAAACTGCTTGCCAACAGTCGATGGCGTGGGGCGAATACATAACAAACGCACTGTGCGCCAGTATATAAATAATATAAATCGCCAGATAGTATAGAAGTTCTGGGCGCGACCAACCGACCGACTGACTTATAACGACAGCCCCAATGAACACAGCCCGCTAAACAAGTTAAAGTTCGAATTGCTGCGTCTCACAGCTCAAAGCGATGGATGATGTCATTTCGGCAGTTTTTATCGATTTTATTTTTTTGTGTAATAATTAATTAAGCATACAAATGTCTCTCGAAGCAGGTGTAACCACAAAGTTCCGCCGCCTGACCTTGACATTCTATAGGATATTCTAAGTACTATAGCTTCTGCCCCGTTGTAAAGATATATGTATTGTTTTCCAAACGGGCATTGCAATTATCGTTATCTGCGGACTACAGGTGGTGGGGTATAAACCTCCTTAAGATAAGATCTAGCTTAAAATAGGCCAAATTGGGGATTAACTTGGATGTTTGGTGTGTGTATTTCAAAAGCTATAGATAACATGTATTATAATGGTGTTCCTCCTAACTTTCATATGTGTAAGTGTTAAACAAATACTTTAAGAATGATCCTGTAGGATCGAATAATAGTAGATGTCCGACTTTTTCTTTCCAACGCATTGTGGGTATATCCCATCCGTACTCCCCCCGATTTTTACCTCGTTTCTCCTTGATATGGCTGTCGTACTGGGAATTGCTGCGGGCGTAATTGATGGACGCCATGGTGGACTGGAACTCCTGGTATTCCTGGTCGCTGGGTGATTCGTTGCTGCGGCCACTTTGCGTTGCCAGAGTCTGATAATCCTGGCGCAGACTCTTGCTGAAAGTGCCGATGCCACTGAGGGCGTGGGCAGCTGATGCGGATATGGATGCGGATGGGGTTACTGCGGGCGCGGACGCGGACGCGGATACGGATGCGGATGCGGTTGCCGGAGTGGTGGGACGCGTGGGCGTCGACACAATCACTATACTGCTGGCGGGTCTGCCCTCCGTGTCCGAATCGTTATCGATGTCGATATCGTTGTCACTGGCTTGTGATTGCCCGGTGCGTATTTGCGCGATATTTCCGACGACCACCGGCGACGTTTCGATTAATTTACGCGACGTGGACGATGAGGAGGTGGCGGAGGTCGAGGATGAGGACGAGGTGGATTTGGTCGTTGTGCTGGTTATCGTTTTGTGGCTTACAATTTTCCGGGGCTCTTCCGTCGAAGAACCGCGCAATTGGCACGTTGCAGCTGGACTAACTAGAGTTTTCGGACCCGCTTGCGGTTGCTCCTTCGTGCCAATCGGCGTGGATGTTAGCATTGTCTTCGTGGCGCCGGCCAGGTCTAAGTCCCTTGGTCTTTGGGGTGTTAAATCCTGGGGGCTGGTGCGGTTGCCGCCACCGACCTGGACAGTTGTTTGCTGGTACAAACGCCGGCGGGGGTTGCTACCGCCGACGGTAATGTCAATGTTGCCGGTTGCCATGGCCACTTCCTGCCGACCGAACGACAGGTCGGTCTCGTCCCTCGTCTGATTATCCTCGGTTAGTTCGCTTTCCTGCTCCAGTTTGATCAGTATCCTGCGTCCGCCGGCGGTTAGATCCACGCTTCTCGGTGGCGTAACACTGGATCGCTCGCTGGAGTAACTGGAACGCGACCAGGACGGCGAGTCCCTGGGCGATACATAGCCCTCGCCGTGGCGATAGATCTTCTCCTCCGCATAGCCGCCATCGCTGGTCATCGAGGAGGTGATAATGGTCCTCACACCGTCCGCAGATGGAACCTCCCTTACGGTACGTTCGCCCTCGAGAAAGCTTTCCAGTTCCTTGAACTCCTTTTTCTTGGTCCTTCGCGTGGTTCTTAGGGTCACATTGAACGGCGCCAGGTGTTCCTCCACATTTCCGTGCTCGGCACCGGGACTCATGCGACTGGTGGTGCGCAGGGTCACATTGAAGGGACTCGCCACCTGGTCACTGGTCACCTCCACACGACGCGGAGGAGTGGTGTGCCGCAGCTGGACCTGCTGAAAGGCCAGCTTGGCTGCCTCCGCCTCCGCCAAGCCACGTTGCCTCTCCTGGCGTAGCCGGCGCTCAATCTCATGGACATCAATCTCGAATGGATTCTCCGCATCGTACTCATCCTGGTCGTCGACCAGACGCAGCTCGTCAGAGCTCTGCTCGGCTGGACGCTTCACGGGACTGGAGCCATCCGACCAGACCTTCTCGTACTGAGCCACCTTTTGACGCAATCTCTGCTGGTTGGGCGATGGAGCAGCAGTTGCTGCTGCTCCTGCAGCATGCTCCCCCAGGATAAACTCTTCCACATTGGAGCTACTCGAGGTGGTGAGGGAGGTGGTGATGGTCTTCATGTAGGTCCTCGTCACCGTCGATGTCTCCAGCTGTTGGCTCTCCTTCTCCTCCAGCACCTTCTCTCTCGAGGATTTCTGCTCGTGCGCACGACGCCGGCGAACAGCTGGGACTGGAGGCACGTCATCGCCTCCGGCTGCTCCTGCTCCTCCCCCGCCGGCATCTATGGTTGTTGGATCCATGTGCTTGGATCCTGGTCCTCCACTATCAGCCATAATGGCATTGATTTCGCTAATAGATCCTCGTCAAGCCAAATTGTCATCGGTCACGAGTTTTTCGCAGCCAAAAGAAACCAGCCTTTAATTCGTGTCCTTTTTCCCCGCTCCACCACTTTTCTCTCCTTTTCGGGCTTTCCACTAAATGCAGAATTGATTTTTCTCACGCAACGCACACTTACACACACACACACCGTGTGACTTTTCACCGAATTTTCCTTATTGAACAACCCCTGAATGGCCTTCAGTCTTTAATTTTTCGGCCCACGTAATTCAACTTTAATTTTCCCAAATGCAAATACACACGCTTCTTCTCTATTTTTTTTATATTTAACACTTGAAGCTTTGGGCTTTTTGGGGGTTTTTATTGCGCCACACACAATGCCAACCGGAGATTATCTCACGCAGTTAGGTAAGGAAATTAGTATTTCGCTCGCAATTCTTCTCACTGCCCCCCACCAAAAAATGATGATGGAAGAATTCGAGGGCTTTCGGTGTTTTTATTACTTTTAACTTTTATTTCAGTTTTGCCTGCTGAACACATAGCCGGCTATATCACATTATTGCCCGGCGACTTGGTCGCTCCGCGTTTCCAATCCGCTGTCGTAGAAAGCCGGTTCGATACTGAATCCAAACTCACAAGCGTTCAATGTGCTACGCCTTGTCCAGTCCAAAAAGTTGCGAGAGAGCAGCTCCATAGGCATAGTAAACGTAGTAAAGCTCAGAGTCTGTGCTCTCCATTCTGTGTGTTGGTATTTTGCTTTAAAAGCGAGAGAGAGAGAGTCTTGGAGCGGTGTGGTCGAACATCACAGAGAGAATCAGAGAGACTCAAAGCGGGAGTATACGCAATATTTCGTACGACTTTTGATGGATGTTGTTTATTATCACGTACCCTCCGCCTTTTAACCGACCGCCTTTGTTGTTGTTTGGGGTCAGTGGCGCAGCAGCCGGCTTTTTTCAAGGGGGTGAGGCATTTTTTTGGGAAACATTTTGGGGCTCCGAGCAAATGGAACAGAATGTTACACGGTCAACGCTCTTAGCTATAAAGTCCATTGGTTTTTTAGTATTTTAGTACTCCATTGATCTTATCACGTATATATATGTACCTATTTTCTGCGTCAAGGATTCTTAATAACAATCATATTATCCAAAATCATATTTATTTTTATAATTTCAATGAAATTAGCCATCAAAAAATATGTCCTATTTTATGTCTTTTGTTTCACTTTAAAGAGCACTAGCTGTAAAACTCATATTAAATGCCTTGCTACCCAACGACGCAAATAAGTTTGTCTTTATAGGGTGGTAAAGTTTCGAACGATAAGAGTTACTCGTGGTCTCACATTTCTCCTAAGCTCTCTGCCCCTCTCTGTCGCTTTCTGTCTACCTTTCTCTCTCTGCTCTTCTGCATGAATGGGCGGCATTCGAGTGCTTTGGCTAAGTAGCGCCCTTTGGTCTCAAATCGTAAACCTCTTACCTTACACCTTTGCTGCGTGACATCATGGAGCGTGAGAAAATATCAATTACACGGCCCTTGGCTGGTGGTTGTTTATGATTATGTGGACTATTATTACATATATGCATAAGGTACAGCCCTGATGGATCGTTTTACTAAACTAATATTTACAGAATCTGCGATATTGAGAGAGGCTGAAAATATGGGTCAGCGCATGGCAAAGCTCAGCTTACAGCGGCACCTAATGAAAGTCATTCATGGATTGGAAACCAAAACAAATGTGGCTTATGTAATCACCGTAAAGTTATAAACAAGTTTGCCGTGTATTTTCAAGCTGGGCTAGACTAATGACGTCACGCTGTGGTGATTGCATTGCATCTGATACGTATGTATCTGTACATTTTTATTGTTGTCGCGCCGAGAAGTTGGCCCTGAGATATAAAGTTGCACTTCAAATGGCCTAAAGCAATTTGCTAGCAACGCAATTCAATTTGTTATTCATAGACAAATTCTAATTCCAAAGTGGACAAAGGTCAACGGATTTTATTATTTTCGAAAGGTAATTATATACTCGTATTCTTGATCAGGATCAATAGCCGAGTCCAACTGGCCATGTCCGTCTGTCCGTATGAACGCCTCGATTTCAGGAACTACAAAAGCTAGACTGTTGAGATTACGGATCTCACGGCATAAGTTCCATACTCCATAACTCAACTTATTTTAATCGGATTTTGAAGTGGCATACCTCTAAATGTTTCTAGCGCAATTCTCTAAAAATCTGCATTCAAATTTAAAAATTTATTTTTTTAAAATTTTTTTGTCATTTTTCTGATGTATTATGTTGTAGAAATTCAAAAAATTAAGAAATGTCCCAAGGCTGAAGTTCTATACTTCATAACTCAACTTATCTTAATCGGATTTTGAAGTGGCATACCTCTAAATGTTTCTGGTGCAATTCTCTAAAAATCTGCATTTAAATTTAGAAATCTATTTTTTTTAAATTTTTTTTGTAATTTTTCTGATGTATTATGTTGTCGAAATTCAAAAAATTAAGAAATGTCCCAAGGCAGAAGTTCTATACTCCATAACTCAACTTATTTTAATCGGATTTTGAAGTGGCATACCTCTAAATGTTTCTAGCGCAATTCTCTTAAAACCTGCATTCAAATTTAGAAATTTATTTTTTTAAATTTTTTTGTCATTTTTCTGATGTATTATGTTGTCGAAATTCAAAAAACTAAGAAATGTCTCAAGGCAAGTTCTATACTCCATAACTCAACTTATTTTAATAGGATTTTGAAGTGGCATACCTCTAAATGTTTCTAGCGCAATTCTCTAAAAAACTGCATTCAAATTTAAAAATTTATTTTTTTAATTTTTTTGTCATTTTTCTGATGTATTATGTAGTAGAAATTGAAAAAAATTAAGAAATGTCCCATGGCTGAAGTTCTATACTCCATAACTCAACTTATTTTAATCGAAATTTTGAAGTGGCATACCTCTAAATGTTTCTAGCGCAATTCTCTAAAAATATGCATCCAAATTTAAAAATGTATTTTTTTAAAATTTTTTTTGTAATTTTTCTGATGTATTATGTTGTAGAAATTCAAAAAATTAAGAAATGTCCCAAGGCTGAAGTTCTATACTTCATAACTCAACTTATCTTAATCGGATTTTGAAGTGGCATACCTCTAAATGATTCTGGCGCTATACTCTAAACAAATTGGCATTCAAATTAGAATATTTTTTAAATTTAATTTTTTTTGTAATTATACCGTTTACTCGTAGAGTAAAAGAGTAGACTAGCGAATCCGACCATATGAAGTATATATATTTTTGATCAGGATCAATAGCCAAGTCGAACTGGCCATGTCCGTTTGTCTGTCCGTCTGTCCGTATCGATCTCGGGAACTACAAAAGATAGAATGTTGAGACTAAGCATGCAGCTTCGAAAGACATAGACGCAGCGCATTTTCAAATGTTGCCACGCCCACTCTAACGCCCACAAACCGCACAAAACTGTCACGCCCACACTTTTAAAAAATTTTAAGTTTTTTATCATTTTATTACTTTTTTCCCAATTTCTACCGATATTCCAGAAAATGTTGAAATTTCTCGTTTGCACTTTCACTAACGGGCATCTGATAGTCGGGGAACTCGACTATATCATTCTAATTTTTTTTTTGCACTTTAATACATTTCTTCATTGGTTCTGCCAATTTTCCATTGGCCACTCTATTATACTTTTACTAATGGGACCTTTATTGTAATGACTCAAACTTGTGATCCATCCACACACTCGACCGCCACTTGAAATATCGTGTAAAATTGGAATATTTAAGGCATCCCCATAAAGATAAAAGTAAACATTGGTGGCAGTGGCAGCTGGCCCCCGAAAAAGTGGCGTCTTCTTGAGAGAATTCACATGTTCAATTTGATTTAATAGCATTATTTTGTTTACAAGGGTGTGAGCCACTGTGCGGGTTGTAAAATTTAAAGTGGCAGCCACTTGAAAGGCCATGGGTAATTCGGTTGTAACTTAGATATGTAAAGACATGGATTCCCATTAAAAAAAAAAACAAGAACATTTAATGTGAAGAATTATAATTACAAGTGTAGATGGCATAAATCTGATTCTACGCTGGATACCAACTGAATAAAAACTCAGGGGCTTAATTATATACAATTTCTTAAAATATACCATCTATATTTATAATATCTCCAGCACCCAATTCGATTTTTGGCAAACATTTTTTCGCATAAACACTGGTTTCCGCTCTCGAAAAGTTTGATTTTCGCGCTATAGTGCTTTCAGTGCTATTTCTTTTCGACCCAAGATATATTTGATGTTTCCTCATTTATTTCACACCTATCCATAAAGTTGCCTAGTTTAATGGCAAGGCAAACGAACAGAGCTTCTTGGTCTTCAAATATTGACTTCGAGGCATCACAAACGATTCTTAAAACAGAAATTCATCTAGTGGAAAGAGCCAAATACACATTTTTTGGCTCGAGGCATTAGTCAGCTCAAGCGGCAATTAATGATATATGAATTCCTCTTAAGATCGGCCAAGAAAGTTTATTTGCACAAAAATTAAGCTATGTAAACGATATAAACGATTAGCCATTCATATTTTA
This sequence comes from Drosophila orena, assembly GCA_005876975.1. NCBI lineage: Eukaryota > Metazoa > Arthropoda > Insecta > Diptera > Drosophilidae > Drosophila > Drosophila orena. The sequence goes on along the minus strand of VCKV01000013.1, from coordinate 26,413 downwards.
GTGCACATACATTTTGAAATGACCAGACCTCGCAAAGTCGAAAAGCAATTTGACCAAAAAAAAAACTGGGCAACTGTCAACGATTTTGATTCGTTTGAATTGAGGCATTTGCATACGTCTAGATATCATCATCCATGCCCGATTTCTACGTGCGAAAAATGATAAAATTAGTTTGAGAATTCTCTATTTATAGGAATTATACATCCACGTACAAAGTATATGCCAATTTCTCATATGCTTCCCATTTTGTGGAGACGCGTGGGTGTTCACCAAAACGTTTATTGTAAATATATATGAGCAGCGGAATCGAATAAATTAACAAACAGTTGGATCAAAATTTAAAATACGGAATTTCAAGATTCCTCAGCCTCAAATTTTATTGGCAAGAGATTTGTTGTCTTATATAATATCGTTAAATTAAATCTGTCACTTGGATTAAGGTGATAGCACCTAAAACATGACAGGAGATTACAAGTTGCATTCTACAAAATAGTATACATTGCTGGTGAATGAAATAGCGTCGGAAAAACCTTAAAATACTTATGAGGTTTAGTTTATGATGCTATGCAGTTGCAAAGATTTATAGTGGCTAATTAATCACTTTGATTGTGGGAGAAAACTATAACTGCTTGGACTTTTAACATTAGCTCAGTAAAAGTTAAATAAATATTGAATTATTCTAAATATTTTCTTGTGCACTACGAAATCCCCAGAGGAATCCCAAATAAACAGCTGAAAGTCCCAGAAAACTCGAAAAACTCTATTTTTAAGCGCATTTCTCGGCGTGACAAGACAAGTTCGAGTAGAGTAAGCCAAAAAGAAATAAAATGATTACATAGAAAATATGCTGCTAAATTTGAAAATAAACCAGAAAGCAGGGCGAGAAAAACTTCGACGAAAATAGCACAGAACGTCCCTTGAGATTCCCATTTCATGCCAAACAAGCGCCTAAAAATAAGTTAGCCCAAAATTGAATCAAGATGCAGCCAAGTTTGTTCTTTTCTTTTGTTTTTGGTGCAACTTTGGTGGCTAACAAGACAATGGGAATGGGAATAAAATCAAATAGCTCAGACAAATGCAGTGTATAAATAAATAATGAAGCCATTTCCACAGTGACATCAGCACCGGACCTGGCATCATCACCATTGGAAAATGGGGAAAAAAAAGCAATCACAGCACTGCGTTGTGCTTCAGTCTATAAACAACTTTTCAGAATAATCCCATAGTCAGGTCTATAGTACACAGACTCAATGCGTTTCAATAAAAAATAGTGATCTCACTGCCCGTTCCACTCAACAGGCTAAGTACACCGAACAAAAGGCTCACAATCAAATTAAAATCTCGCCTATCAGCTCCACACAAAATGCAATCGCACGCCATTCTATTGATTTGAAATGGCTTGTGCCGGTGATTTTGGCCAAAAGGAAATCCGATTGGCTATTGTCCTGGCTGAGTTAGTCACTTTTAAAATTTATGAATTTAAAGGTTCTCTCTTAATGATCTGCAAGTGCTACCAAAAGTGCTGAAGCACAGAAATTGCCAAAGTAAATTCACTTTGCAAATATTTTCTAGCCCCACCCACATAAGAGCCAAATATTAAATAACAAATTATCTCATGCTCGGCACTTGCAAATTGTTAGAAAGCACAAAAAAACATATACGAGTTGTCCGCATAACAATTCGTCGATTCATTTGGCATTCGATGTGCTTTTGGCCCGTATTGGCGATTGCAATTTGCACGATTGCCAAAAACTTATATTCCGTTTCCATTTGGGCGACAACATTATGTCATTACCTTTTGGCCCATGGCACCTAAGGCACCAAAATGGCCCAAAATAGCATTCGTCGCACCGAAGGCACACAAAGCAGCGAAAGGTGAGCCAGAGTCCAAGAATCTGGGCCATAGTCTACTTTCGAGCGATGATGTCAGGAGTGCGATGCGGATACGGCGGATTTCGATGATTTGGATGATTCGGATGATACGGAGGATGCGGGTGCCGCGGATGACGGGGGAGACGTGGGCCACCGCTGTCTGGGTCAAGTTCGGATGACATTTACATTCGCTTTTCCCGCCCGGCACAATCAAGAAAAGCGCTCTTCTTCTGATTCAACAAAGTTCAATGCTTTGCCAAGAGAAAATCAAATATTTTACACGTTTTTTGGGCCCCCAAATTCTAGAATGCGGCTGACTCAGCTGCACTGAGAGAAACGATGCCATAAAAATGTGTATGATAAAATGAATTGGAAGTACTCCAAAAGTTCTCCTCTTTCTTAGAAAACCCTTTTAACCCTTTTAAATCATATATGTATGTTTATATAAAAATTGCCGTAGGTGATTTCTTATATACATAGGTCATCATATCGCCACTCACCTTGCAACTGCAATATCGTCATCTGATATTCGGCAAGCTTCTCGTCGATGTAGTCCTGCGATTGGTTCGCAATGATTTCGGCTGTCGAAGGACCGAACTCCTCTTCGTCATCGTAAATCACGTAGGATTTAGGTTGCGGAGGCTCCAGCGGCACGCCCACGAAATCGATCTGATCCTGGGCCAGTCCGTGCCCTCCATGTCCCCCTTGTCCTCCGTGTTGTCTCGGTTGTGGCGGGATCAACGGCGCTCCCTGCTGCTGCTGCTGCTGCTGGTGGTAGAATTGCGGCGGTGGCTGTTGGTACTGGTGGAGCGAGAGTGGCGTCTGTCGATTGCTGTAGTTGAAGTCCGAACTCGGAGTTTGGCAGACGATGGGCGACGGCGTGGGCGACAGCTGGAAGGAGCTGGTCGGCTGGGCGCCATACGAGTTCTGATGCTGCAGGGGAGCCGGTCGATAGGGACGTGGTGCCGGCGATGCGCCACCACTGGACGCCACTCCGCCATAGTAGCCGCCTGGTGCTGGCTGCTGGTAGGGCGACGGTGATTGGTTGCCACCTGGCCATTGGGGCCGTGGATGGGGTATATTGGTGCTGCCGCGCTGACCCCTCACCTGGTTGATGGGCGCGGGGGACATGGCGTGTCCATAGGGACGGGGTCCCGAGATTATCGGCGGCGGACTGGGCGCCGTTGTCCATGGCGACGGTGGACGGTACAGGAAGGACGAGGGCGATGGCGAGGCGGGATTGTGGGCACGCGGATTCCAGCCACGTGGTCCATTCCCGTACGGCGGCGGTTGCTGCCCGGACATCTTCGCGGCGGGTCAGACGGGTCAGACGATCGAGATCTTTGGGTTTGGGCTTATTTCGATTTTACGAGCGGGGTGGCTATGGTTTCACAAAGACTTTTGGACGGGGTTATGGGTTTTTAATTTAACATATTACACTGGCAAAGGAAGAATTAAAAACATATTACTTTATTACTTAATATTAATTTTATAGATTTAATTGGGAAATGTGTCTTTTGCATATTAGGTTTGATTTATGGTTCAAAAAGCCTACAACTGCACAGAGTTTGGTTTGATTTGGGAATCAAGTTATTAACCGAAAACCACGAAACAGTTAAATATTTTAACGTAAAATCTGCTGGCCTATTTTTCACTTCACCAAAGCTGTCCAAAATCATAAATCATCATTTGTTCATTAGCCAAAAGAATCACCTGAACATCCAACCCAATTATGTCACTAAAATAAGCTGAAGCGGCATAAATAAATCGTGACCTATTCAAGAATACGGGTAGCCAGCTCATTTCGCCAGACTACGCAGATATGTATATAGGAAAGATATAGATATAGATCTAGATATAGATACAGATCCTAACGGAGATGGTCCAAACATTTATACAATCTCTAAAAATGGGACTGACGTGAGTGAGCGGCTTTCAAGTCTCCGAGGAGTGTTTTCCGCGCACAATCATTTATTTCAGTTAGTTGTCACATATATTAGTGAAAACATATATGCCTCTGGTAGATAATTCACAATTCCAAAAAACACATTTTCATTATGCTGCAGATGGAAAGTGAGGAAAACGATGAGAGAAGTGGGCATTTTGGGGATTAGCTGCTGTCAAAATTGTTTGAAGGCCCCACAAGTCTATGATATATGCCTGGCAGAGTGTGTGCTACCCTTGGAAAACTGTCTCAAATCATTGATTTCGCATTGGACGCTGCGTGAAAGTGAAATTAGCTGAGTTTCAAATACATTTCGTACGGAGCAGAAAAGTCAAATAATTGTTTCGCAAGTCAATTGTGTCAAATACATTTGGCTTTCATTATATTCTGTACTTATATGAAGACAAGAATTATAATAAAAATAGTAGGAATATTAAATCCCCAATAATTTGCAACTAAAATGCAATGCTCATCTGCTGTCATCACTGTTATAAATTTTCCCAAAGATTTTCCAACATTTTTGCACATTTTATTCGTCATCTGCTTTCAATATTTCAGTGCCTTTATGGATTCTCCAAAACGAAAACCAAAAACTGCACAGTGTAGGCGTTTTGGGTGGTGTGTGGATCAGTCCACCATCGGCAGCACTTAAAAAGCACACGTCCCCCAATTCAAGAATCCCAATCGCACCACCGCGACGAGGGAAAACTCATGCAGACTTTTCACTTTGCGGCGGCGGTTGTCGGTTGCTTTCGAATTATTCAAAAATAGAAATGAACTCAGTTCGTTAAACTTTCGGTTCGCTCGGATCGGAGGAAACCATGCCGAGAGCAAAAAAAAAATAAATAAGATGCAGCCTCGAATGCTTCACTTTATTCTGGGACCACTTTTAATTGCCATCCGCTTTGTGGGATGTATCCCTCTTTGATATCCATATGCATTCTATGGCGATTATGGTTCACTTTTATTCTGGAGCGCACATTCCATATTCTTTGCGTTCCTTTACTCTTGCACCGGAAAACGTGGAAAAACACGTTGTATTTCTTCCAAAGAGCACTTCACTGCCGGATTATGTAATCGGTGGAAATTCGTGTATTTTTCGGAGCTTTTTCAATGGGATCTTAATATGCACAGGCACAGCGATTAATTTGTAACATTACACACCGTAAATTCGCTTTGATTTTACGCCAGTATTTCTTTGCGCGAACAATTCCAATTTCAATTTCTATATATGCGAATATATAGAGGCGTGTATATATGCATGGATGGCCGGAAAGAAGACTTTTCAATGAAGAACTTTAGATGTTGTAGAGGAAGAACCGAGAACAACACTCGACGAGCACGAAACACTAACTGAATTGGCTCCCCAAGCGCCAGGAGGCAGCTCCCCGATCTTTGGGGAAATTTCGAAAATTTTCGAAACGCCGACTGGTTCGGGAAATGCGCACGAAGAATCGGCGCTCGTCGTTTTTTGCCGGCTTTTCTTTTTGTGGAGCGTGCCACATGGGAAGACATTTCTCTTCCTTCGTCTTTTGTTTACATCCCTATTTTCTAAACAACATTCAAATGAGAGAAGAACGTGCGCTTAGGTGGCGCAAAAACTTTGGCATTCTACAGAGAATATGAAAAAAAGAGTGATACGTGCCCTAATGAACAAAATCTACAACTAAATCATATTTCTTTCAGCATACTAATATCTTACATTTAAATAAATTAAATGTACTGCTTGATTAAACCAACTAATCTGATAGAAATCTTGTTGAATTAATATCTCTCTTAAATTAACTTTTGTCAGAGTAAATATAAAACACAACCAACCTGTATTAACTGTTATTTCACTGAATTACAAAATAGTATTCATCAAAATAAAATGAAACCTACTATTCTTAATTTATTAAAATATAATTCACTTGAAAAAATGTCAAAATAGTCAAACAATTTTATATAACCAGTGTGACCGCTGTTCGGAAAATGTAAACTAACACCAGCGCTGTTAACACGCTGTTAGGCCAGCTGACGATTTCAGCCTGACAGTCACAGGGTGATTCCTGTCACAATACGTTTTGCGAACAAATTTTTGTGGAAAAAAATGGCCAGCAAGCAATTGGTAAACAATTTGGCGAAACTCGGCCTTCCGCGACAGAATTGGATGTCACCCCTGGCCACCGTTCGCCACTCCAGCTGCCGCGGTGACATCGAGAAGGTCACACACACCGGACAAGTAAGACAAATTGAATCTGTTGATCCAACCATCCTGCTATTACGCAAACATCTTGGGGAATATGTACGAAAATAACTAAATTTATACTTATTTTAGGTGTTCGATAAGGATGACTACCGCAATGCCCGGTTCGTGAACGCCAAGCGGTACGTGAACGAGAACTGGGGCATCAAGCTCATCGAAGAGGTGCCACCCAAGGAGTGCACCGAACGAGTTGTCTTCTGCGACGGCGGCGATGGTCCTTTGGGCCATCCCAAGGTGTACATCAACTTGGTGAGATCTTGATAGCCCACTACCGCATCTATTTGACTCATTGCATCATGTGTTATCTGCAGGACAAACCCGGAAATCACATTTGCGGCTACTGCGGCCTGCGTTTCGTCAAGAAAGATGACCATCATCATTGAGGAAACCATAATGGCCAATAGATTTTAGCTGAAACACCTTTCTATCCTGTTGCGCTAGCTTGAACTCAACTGAACTAAATAAAATTAGAACACCAAAAAGCTAATCTCGTGGAGAAGTACCATCATTTGTACTATTTCTGTGAACAATTAGTTTGAATCAATGCTTTAGATCTTCTGCTGCCGAAACAAATGGATAAGTAACCTAAAAGAAACCTTTTCCGAAATGAAAGTCAACTCTTTTTATTGCACAACACTTTATTTGCATGTGTCTTGAATGATTACTAATGCGTGCATGCATTGTGTTCTTTTTGAAAGTTAGATCTGATCAAAATCAACCTAAGTGTTAAAGTTTAGTAAAACTAATAAACAAAAACCGAATTGTAATTGAAAATACTGTGAGTTGAACTCGACTGCTTGTGCAGAAACCAGATCAATTCACCACGCGGGTGTTTAAGTGTATAAAATGTAGAGTAAAACTAACAAAGTTAACGCAATCGTAGATAGTTTATAAACTGGATTTGTTTGCCTGGTAAGCGGTAATGTATTGTATAGTGGTTTGAATTTATCATTTACGCTGTTAAATCACTACGGGCACTTTAGATGCTGACGATCGCAGCATTGAGACACAGATAGTACCACGAAGAATCAATACAATAATACAATAACTGCCGCCGTTTAGGCGATTGTTTGTTGGTTGCTTTTTGTTTTGGATGCCAGCGCTCTGCCGGAATTGGCGTGGACGACTATAAAGTCTCCATTCCATCCGTGTGGCCTGCTCCTGCTGCTCACAAAACTGAAATTAATCACACGTTCGCACCGCTCAACACGAGCCATCTCCGATACCAATTCCATCTCCAACCGTTGGGAGTTCGAGCTTGGCCTGCAGAGAGCCCTGGATCTGGGAACTGAAAGTGCGGCGCCGCCGGGTGGTGCGCCTGTCTCACATAATATATATGCCCAGCGGATCGATGATCGCTGGTCAATTAAATCATGGTCAATAATCGTCGTCGTCATCTGTTGTCTCAAGTGCGTTTCATCTAAAACACCAAACACTAAGGAGAATGTAAACTAAAATGTAGTAGGTTCTAATTTGGATGTTGTGTGGATGCGGGACTATGTTGCCGACGAATCGCTTTAGCCTATCTTCGTACTGTTGCTGTTGTTTCTGTTGCTGCAGCAGAGATCGCTTGTCTTGATTGGGGCAATAGTTGTTCACCACTGGTCACCAGAGGTTCCGTGGCATGGCGTAGCCTTCTTTTGTCACGAATATGTTGCGTTCGCCACGAGCCACGGCCATCTCCTTCTGCTGCTGCTGCAGCTGCTGCTTTCCACCCATTCCAAGGGCTGGAGCCCCGCCATCGTGGGTGACGGTAGTCTCCTTACGCCCGTCTATCATCCGGGTTACGGTGGTGGTCTTGTGACCAGACGAATCCTGAGTAACCTTGGTGGTCTCATAACTGCCATCCGGCTTGCGCACGGTCTTGGTCATCACGCTCTGGCTGAAAAGCTTGGGGCCCTATCAGAAGTGTTTATAAATTACTATGTTTACTCAAGAAGTTGTGATCTTTCCAACCTGATAGTTGCCATCGAATACACCTCCGAATGGAGACATTCCACTACGCGGCAACATCGGAGTCATGGGCGTCATGATGTCTGGCTTGTTGTTCATCGGCGGACGCGGCGGACGAGCGTTCGACTCGCTCTCCCCATCGGCGGAGATGGTTCCATGGATCCGGCCCATGATAATCTCCTCATCCGTAAGCTTGGCGCGTTGGACGATCTTGCGATAGCCATGCTGATTCGATGGCAAAATGTTGCCAATAGCCTGGTCGCCTGGCTCAACATTTTCCTCCGGATTCAAACGTTGGATAAGCGAGTGCAACTGGTCGGCATAGATCCTTAAATAAATAATTTGTCTATGTGATCTCGTTGGCTGGTCAAGTATGTTTACTTACTCGCCATCCAAATCGGTATCCAAAGACAGATCCTTCTGCTGCTCAAACTTCTTCAGAATCTTGCTCTCAAAGCCCGGCTTCAGGAAGTCTCCCTTCAAGTCGCGCTCAAAGCCATCTGTTTAAGCCAAAAGTAGTAAATAATATATTAATAAAAGGGTGGAACAAGAAGCCAAGTCATCTAACAGATTCAGGCATACTCAAGGGGACACTTTGTATATTTCCGGACGTTGTATATGCAGGTTTCTGCAATTACTGATTGGTTTTGTGTCATTTATCATAATAATAAATTGTAATACAAATGTGCACATACATATAGATCAATTTTCCTCGACTAATAGCTTGAATCGCTAATGCTATCATTAACTTTGAAAAAGGAACTTTAGACTGTCTAATTACATCGTTAAAATTAATGAATCATTATACTAATCTATAGACATTATATTCAACGTGAAAAGGGAATAACAATCCTTTGGATACAACCCCACTTACCATCGTTGTCGTTCAGGGATTCCAGGAGTCGTTGCAGCTGGCTCTCGAAGTGCTTCTGCATCTCCAGCGGACTGGTGAAGACCTGGAAGGCGAACTTGCGATCGTCATCGAAGAGTTCGTCATCGGTCTCGGCCTCCTCGAACCACTGGGGCTTCCGGAACTCGTCCTTGTTGGAAGCGGAAACCGAAGAGCTGCTTAAAGAGAGTCACAGAGAGAGATTGAGATGGGAAGAACAACAGGGATGAGCAGGGGAACTGGATTTCCAACCCTCGGGTACATCAATACGCAGCCTCCGTTTCCACGGAGAGCAACGGGCGCTTTTCCTTATTCGCGTGCGTGTGTGTATCCTGGCGAAAATGTATCTATAATGGCAGGTGCCTGGTTATCGATCCATTGTCGCCTGAAAAACGCCGCCGCATATGTGAATGCCCCCCCCTGTCAATATTTTTAGACTTCGTTCCCTGGCCTTTGGGCGCCCCCAAAACTTGCATAATGCCCACAAATCCGTAGTGTCCACTATTCAGTACTCACTCCGGCTCCTTCTCCGCCTCGGACTTGAACATTTTCTTTAGAATATCCATAATCTTCTGCTGATACGCCGATATAGTTGCTTGGGGCCAAATGGAAAACGGAAAATTCCTGACTGAGCGCAAACCAAAGTGGTTTAAGGAAAACTAAAAGAACCAAAACGACGCGAGTTTCAACTTTTCCCGGCTATCCTTTATCCGCACGCCTATTTATTGTTTATCTATTGGGGATTTTTTCGCATTAATTTTCACACGACCGTCGAAAAACTGACAACAGCACAGCTGACAACTGACAATTCGAGGGTGGTGAGCTCGTGTCACGAGCGCCACCTAACAGTGCCTGCGCTGGAAACTTCTCTGTTAACGGCACGTTGTTCAGATCTGAAAATACCGTTACATTTACTTGGACTTAATATTTTTGGAATTTCGAATGGTTTTTCGTGAGTTATTTATCAAGGATTATAATTCAACAAAATATTTGTATTTGTATTGATTAATTTATTCATTTTCTTTGGTGGTTTCCTATTCAAATGAACTGCCAATTTATAACAAATATATTTCCAATTTATCATGGACAATAAGAAATTTTTAATTAGTTTACGTTTTATACATTTCTATGCAATGTTTGAATGTTTAAGTTTATATAAAGCTCTAGCCACTAGATATGTGTACTATCCACTCTATATTCCCTTTATGGAAGGCAAATATTTGCAGGCATTTTTGCACTTGTGTTTATTTTTGGTTTTTAATGACATATTTTATAAAAATAGCTTTGCGAGTTTCTCAAGCCTAGATCTCTTGATCGATTTCATTTCAAATTCAGCTTAAGGTCATGCATTTCCTGGTCTCGGCTTCGTTCGCGGCCGCTTATCAACCAGTTATTATGATGACTTTGTTGTTTTATTCCGACCACAAATCGAAAGATAAGTGAGATAGCCAACCGTAAGAATGAGCACGCACCGCAGCCCGCAAAAAAAAGGCAGACTATATGTAAATAAGGCAGACAGTAACCAATTTTTATGGTGGGAAATGTCTGAGTGAGCCCTCCGCCCTGATGAAACGCCAGTTGGAAGCGAACGGTGGACCTTATCAGCGCGTAATCCACACCATTCGGCGCTTATCAAAATTGCAGTCCATAATAACCATGACCGATAATAAACGGCCGTCGTGATAAACAAAAGGCTTTGTTATTATATATTCGTGTTTTTAATTATTAAAAGTTTTTGCGGTTATATGGGTGAGGTGACCACGAAAGCACTTGCATTACGATTACATTTATACACATATGAATCTCATCGGTTGATCGAGGGATGGGATTGGTTTGTGGGCTCTGGGTTATGGGTAGTGGTAGCAGTTTTGTGGATCATAACAATAATTTCATACTGAACAAGGACCGAGGATATCGTTTGTTTGTCAACAAGGAATAACAATGAACGTAGTGGTTCGAGGACTAGCTGGGCGCAGCCGGTTCGAACTTGCAGACGACGGCGAACATGTTCTCGCCGCCCAGGTACTTGGCCAGCCATTTGTTTTTAATCACGGCCAGCTTGAGGGTCTCGCAGCCGAAGCGGGCATTCAGATTTGTGTGCAGGGCGCGTCCCATGCCCTCGATTACAAGCAGGTCAGTCTCATTGGCGGCGATAGCGTCGCACAGCTCCTTGGGCAGCGTGCGCATATCCAGACAGGGACCAGTCTGTCCATTTGCATAGACCAGTAGTTGTCCCTTTGACCAGGCATGCTCCAGGACCTCACACTCCCGCGAGCAGTCATCCAGCAAGGATCTTAGCTCCTCGCTGGTCACATCATTAAGAGCAGGTTCACTGTTGGCGCAGAGCAGCACCTTGGTGCCACGTTTCAGGAGTCCTCGGACAAAGGGAAGCACTCCCAAGACCACATCCACGCCGCTGTTATCCACAAACACCACGGCGCACTTGTGGGGCTCGCCCTTGAGGCGATTCAACCAGTTGTCCAGGTTGTCTAGCAGCCATGGTCGCTTCTCAATGCGATCCAGGGCTGAATGAAGTCCAAAATTGCTGTCCTGCTCCAGGATATTAGATATGGCCTGAGCGCCCCAGTCAAACATGTTGCCGGCGAGGACACCGCGTACCAGCTCTGTCCACCTGGTGTCCTCATCCTCCAGTGCGTCCAATTCCTGGAGGCGCTGCTTTAGACGGGCCACAGCCGAGGCATTCTCCAGCTTCTTTTGTCTGAGCCAGGGATCTGCAAATCCATAGCGGCGCAACAGGGTTTCGTTTAGCTGGAGGAGCTCACTGGTGCCCAGGACCACCTTGCCCTTGTTAACTGGTACATTCCGTTGGTGTTCCTCCAGCCGCTCCAGATACGCCGACTGGAACTGCTCCGCCCTCTGGGTGGCCGTGTGATCCTCCTCCTCCGACTTGGCCGCCACCTTCGCGAACTTGGCCACCATGTCGCGGAAGCAGTTGAACCAGTATTCCGCAGCCTTTCCATCCGTGTTCAGATCCAGGGTGTCCGGCTGATAGACAGCCGGATCTGGCAGCAAGCTGCGACTGTGCATTGCGACGCGGATAGACGCGGAGCGTGTGATTTTCAGCGCTGAATTAATCGCCGTTTTTGTAAGTTTTTTTTTTAGGGTGGCAGGTGTGACCAGGGGCATCCCAATAGAATTTGATCTGCAATCGATAAGTCAATGTTTTCAGTTTTGTGCAAGCCGATTAGTGTGCGACTATCGTACTAAATAATACCTTTATTTTCATAAACTATGAGCACGCAGTTCCAAAATACATTTGTACTCAAAGTATAGTTATTGTGTGGAAACATTTTTCGAATTCTACGGAAATTTTCCTAAGCAAAATATGGTTTTAAGATATATCCAAAAATAAACCTAGATTTTGTATACCACCACTTCCATTCGATAATGTGTGGTTGTAATTCGTATGAGAGCATTTGAAATAATAATAAAAAAAAAGGGTTATGAATAGAAATTGGAATTAAAAACATTACTGACAAATATTTTTAAAATGTTGTTTTTTAACAGTTTTATTGCTACTATCGATAGCATCCATGCATGCATTCTGGTCCCTCTGCACTTTCATTTTCCAGCACGTCGCAGCTGGTCACTCTGAACACCTGAAAAATCTATTTAAGCAACCCGCAACGCTCTCTTCTTCGTAATTTTTTGCTTCGATACGAGGATATGTCGCGTCGCGCATGAATTAATTATTAATCAAAGGAGAGTTAATAGTGCTTGTGCAGTGCAAGTGTGAGTAGTTTGATGCATTTTTTTTCGGATAAAAAATCAAATTTAAAACACCCACACGGCCAAGCAGTTGCATACGTGTGCACTTGATACGCACATATAAACACACACACACACGCGCGTACGCAACAGAGAGTTGGAGTGGTAGTAGTGGAAAGTGCAGCAGGCGCGGTCCATAATACACACATATATACGATTGTAAGTAATTCGGGCATACGGACGTGTAAATAAACCGGGTCGCCCACAATTTAGGGGCGTTACTACGCCCTCCGCCGGAATCGAAATCGGAATCGCGGCAAACGTGTTCAATTTCCGAATCTCCCCTCGCTCCATCCATCTCTTTCGCTCTCTCTCGGTGCGTACGATTGTGTGTGTGTGTTAGTCAGTGAGCGGCCTGCCGTGTGTGTGCCTGTGTCTGTTTTTGTTGGTCACTTTAATTCGCCACATACACACACTATCAAACAAAAAGAAAAAAAATTCGCGTTAATCCTGCAACGTTTCTGTTGTTTTCTTCCCACATCCTTTCATCCAGCAGCTTCCAGAGATTTTCACTTTGGGTAAGCGATTTCCAACGCGACTTTTCATCTGCTTTCATCTGTACGAGTATTTTCCCCACTGCACTTACTTATTGGACTCTTAATGCCAGTGCGTTCGTGAACTTGATTCTGATTGGAGGTCGGGCCAATTAAACCGGTTCGTGTAAATAAAATCCGATGAAGATTCCTCTTCTTGTTTTTCTGGTTAAATGCAGTTTTCCTGGTTAATACCCGTTAAATTTCCAATTTCCGAATAGGGTATATAGTTTTTGCACACAAATTTCAGTCTTATTTTATGCGTAAATAAATACATTACTTCCTATCAGAATCAACAGTTATTCCTATAAATATCTAAGTATCTTGAAACCCTAATTACCGGACATCTTCTAGTCGAGTCAGATAATTTTGAATGTTTTTCGTGCTCCTATCTGAGCATTGCAATTGCATTTCTTCTTATCAACCACACTGTGGAACCGAATGCATTAAGGTCGCCGTTTTCCACCTGCAATTAATGCCCAAAGCTAATGACTAAATGACAATGGGCCACGTACTTATCGGCCGCACTATAATGATTATAGCGACCACCGGATCTGTGGAAAATAATGCTCACTTGGGTCGTGACTTCTCGTTGGGTAAAGCCAATGTCAAGCAAACACAAAAATAAAAGAGAAACACTGATTGTGGGAAAGATTTCACGGAAGGAATTCCTACATATTTTACAGATTGCCGAAATACTTATAGGGTGATTTGTTTATTTGGCAGAAGTCTTGCTCACTCGGCCTTATCTATACGACTGCTTCATAGTTGCCGCCAAAACTAAAACGTTATCGTTTCAGTGCGAATTGTTTAATTTCATTAACTTGTAGATTGGTAATATATTATCGAAATTAAACATTCTTATAAGGTGAATACAGAGAAAATTCCGAAACAGATTCGTCGGAAGATGCACATACTTGTATTTATTTAGCTTTCCTGCTGAATTCGGTTGAATCTGACTAGCCTTATCTACTAAATTATATACAAAAAATCTGAGTAAAGCAAATTTTTGATTAGCAATAAGGCAGTTAAAGCTTAAATTAAGGCTTTCCGGTTGAAGGTTTTGGGCTATCGTTCCGCTGAAAGAATGGCGATCCACCATGCACTTGGTGAGCCACGCCCACTGTTCGCCCACCTGCCCCCTAAATTATAGCAACCTGACCTCGGCCTCTGCAGCAGTGGTTGTGTGCAAATGAAGCTATAAAACTGGCCCATGCCACCAATAAACGAAAACTTTTTTTGCTGGCCCCTCCTAATGGCCTAGAGATCATCTCCCCGTGCTCTTGTTGGTCACCTCCACCTCCAGCTCCAGTTCCAGCTCCCCATCCCCATCATCCCCACTTCCATTTCCATTCCAAGCTTAGTTGGAGCACTATGTTATCCATTCCCCTGCCATGCTCTGCCCTCCTCTTCTCTACCATTTCACATAAAATCGAGTCTTAGAGGAGAAAGCCATCAACGCTCCGTAAATTCCCCCGAGCAAACACCGAAACTACAACAACGTCGAGTACATTTACCCACACACCTGCAACTACAGTTATGGCCGGCAGCGTACAAAGAAGAAGCTGCAGATGCTGTACAAGAAAAGATTTCCCCGTAGTAAACCGGGTTCTACTCTATCGTAATTGTCTAGGATGAAGCTGTGTTTTTTATAGCACTGTCATGCGGTTTTGTCTTTTTGTACCACGAAGTGATAAAGCTGCCCGCCGCCGATGAAATGACAAAATGCCATCGTCTTAGACACAGTTTCCTGCTCATGATCAAGTTTTCGATGTTATGGGGCTATATAGGCTAGCTATCTGGGTTATAGAATAACATGCGTTTAGCAGCTGTTAATTGGAGCGGTTTTTTTTTCAGAAAAACATTATTTTTCGAACGGAAATTAGCGGCAACTTGATATTCGAGCATCGATTGTGGTAGCTCACTATTTTTTGTGACTGCCGCTTTTTAATCAAATATGCAAAGATATTTATCATGCATTTCCCATCTACCTCAGAGTATGCTAAATTCCATTAGCTAATGCTCGCATTCATTTTTCTTGTTTTTGTAATCACTTTCTCGACCAAAACAACGCAAAAAAGATGCTGTTGCCACTGTCAACTTTTATGGCTGGTCTGTTGCAGTTGCCAGCTGCCATTCATGGCAAAATGAAGACAACTCATCCTGGGTTTTAGCCCCTTGCCATTCGCGGCGCATCCTATATCAACCCTCTTCGGGGCGTCGAGCTTGATTGAGTGCAGCAAGTGTCCATCGGGGGCAGTAAGCATCGCGTGTTGGGTAACTGCACTGCGAGAAACCACCGAGGTTATCTTCAGTTACGCATTACTAGTATCTCAAGTATAGAGATCATTTGAGTGTGGAGTATCATTTTGATATACGTGTGTCAAGTAGTTGGGCGCTACAATGTGGCTAAGTGTTTTGTAGGGTACACATTATTTGTTCAATAGAATTCAGGAGTAGTACCTTTGGTTTTGGCTCCGATTTGAAATGAAGTTGTGGCAAGAACTAACTGCATTTTTCTGTGTGCACAAACGTGGTGACAGTCAGTGGCCAACTGTGTAGCCGCCGGCAACTCGCTTTTCACATTATTAAACGTTAATGAGTTTTTAAGACTTGTTTGCGCATGTGGGCGATGGATGCGATGCGATGCGATGCCATCCGATCCGACGTGATGGTGATGTGGTGGCCAAGAAGACAGACGCAGTGCTCGAGCTGGAGCTGCAGCCTTGAAATTGCAATTGGCCGTCATGGCCGAAAGCCGGGAAAGGGGCTAAAATCGTGTGGAATACACACAGCACAGCAGTGGCAAAACCAACTAGAGTTGGGGCCAACTGGTGCTACAATTACAAGCATCATTGGCCTTATTTCTTTTGTTTTTTTCGTTTCGTTTCGTTTTTTTTTTTTTTTTTTTTTTTTTTTTATTTTTTTTTGCCGACAATATTATTTCTGTCTTGCCCGTTTTTTCGAGCTGCTGCTGTTTCGAATGTCACAAGATACACATTAAAGCCCAGCTGACATAGCTGACTACGTATATTTGCACAGCTTTCACACTCCATCTGACTCCCTGAGGTTTTTTTTTGTTTTTTTCATTTTTTCATTTTAGTTGGTCTTTTATGGGCTTCCGAAAGTGATTACGCGGCATTTAACACCAGAAACGGAATCTATTCGGCAACTGTAACACTTTTATTTCTATTTTAGGCACTTAAGCTGAGTAAAATTGTTTATAAGCCGGAGGTCGACAAGAAAAATTCTTTTGTTATCGCACTTTTCTTTGCTTCCAACATGGTATAAATTACATTTTTTAGTGCTCGAAGGAGAGGTATTCCTGGTATTTTGCTTTTCCTATCTTTTAAAGAAAGAGGGGTGAAGTATCTTATACCTCCTTTAAATTGCGTTGAATCTTTATAATATGAAACCATTGCATTCATTTTTACCTCGGCATTGTTGTTCCCCCACTTCTTTCGCCCATGAGTTTGCATTTTTTGCCCATTCATTCTCTTCCAAATGTTGTCTAATGAAAATGGCTTGGTTATTTATGAACATAAATTAGAAATTAACAGTACGCCGCACACCGCACCCACACAGACGCAATTCAATTATGCTGCATATATTTCATATTGCAATAGCAGCAGGAAATTTATGAGCCATGCCCCCAGGGTCGAACTTGACAAAGCCCCAACGAGAAGCGTACCCCGACCCAATCTCCAATCTGCAACTAAAACCCCGCTAGAAAAAAACTAACCAAATCGTACTGGAGCGCGCCAAGCAACCAAGCAGCACCGCTAGTACTGCCAATTTAAAACAACGGTGGCTAATAAAAAACTGTCCAGTTTCTCTGTATAGGTGGTGACCGTAAACAGAATACGAGGTATGCGTTAGTCCAGTGATATATAACAATAATGTAGCCCAGGGGGAAGCTGAAATAAAATTTCATAAAAATAAAATATCTGTAATTAAACAGGTAGCTTAAATAACAGGTCAAGCACAACAGCTTTATAACATTGATTAGTTATGAAAATTAAACTGACTTGTGGTTGCCCACAAGTCGGGTATTGTTCTTGCCACATCCGCCCCTTGGCAATAACCAGATTGGTCTAGAAATTAGCCAGCTTGACAACGCTGAGCAGCGAAACGCGTCAGCAACAATGGCTGCATTAGCAACAAAGCTCCCATGCAGCAGCCAGCGCAGCATTTTCACCAAGGTTGGCAACGCAGCTAAGCTGGGCGCAATGCAAACTAGTGGGTGGGTGTGTGGGTGGGTGGTTTTGTATGGTGGCCCCATAAATTCTGATCAACTATTAGTGCATGAAAAGTAACCGGAAAGAATGTTCTGCTATCTATGGCACTCGCATGCTAAGAACTGATGCCGATAGCGGCGCAACAGACAACATTGGAACAACATTTACCTAACATAATTTAGCACTCCACTTCACCCACCAGTCGCGGCATTTGGATGCCCGATTCACGTGTCCCGTCCCGGAACAATGGTAACCATCTAGTTAATTGCCATGTCACCCAGTTAAGCGGCATTGAATGCCAGTTACGCAAAGGTGTTTTAATTAGCTCAATGGCACTTGCCACATCCGTCTCGTCGATCCGTCTGTGTCCCATTTCCAATCAATTTGGACTGCAAACTGGGAAATGGAAACCCAATACCATCATTTGCATAACTGATAAGCCGATGAACATAACCAAATGATGAACAAAGGCAGAAACAATGGCTTGCCAAAATGAAGGCTTCTCCCCCACAATAACTCATTCTGTTTAAATTACACGGGAATAATGCCAATATATTCAGGAAAATGAATCACTTACAGGTTTTTTTAATTAATTCGCATTAACAATACCAAAGAGCAAATGAAAGCATCTGCCAGTTTTAAGTAATTAATACTTTAAAATTATTGTAAGCATTTATAAGCCTCTTTCAGGGCATTGAATTTATCCATTTTTCCCTGCCTCACTCAATTATGTTATTGGGTAAATAGTTGCCAAATAACTTTATTATTTGCGCACATTTGTTTAGAAACTTTTGCGTTTCCATCTCTTGTTCTCCACACCACAAATAAGTTTTAAGCAGCAGCTTTGAGCCTCTGACGAATTCCAAATAAAGTTGTCTCAATGCAGAGTAATGCATTTAGAAACCTTCTATAGTTGCCAAGTTTGTAGTTTGTAGCTCTTATATACATATTGTTCAAATATTCCATAGAACCACCATTTAAAGTCCCATGTCTAAATTGAAACCTAAATCTGCAGATGCTGCCCCATTATAATCACAATGCCCGACGATGACTCAGAAATTCTTTGGCATAGTGTGGCGCTGGCACTTTGCATTAGTTTGTTGTGGTGGCGCCCGCTTGAAGATTATGAGGTTGTGTAAGCTCCCGTTCCTGGAAAAAAAAAATCCAAGAGAGCAGAAATAAGCAAATGTGTGCCATAGAAATTTGTATTCCATTGTCATGGACACGCATCACATGAAAACGAGGAGCGAAGTGGAAATGGAAATGGGGAATAAAGTCCGTCAGTCACTCATATTTCGCTACAGCGCTGGTCAAGAACATAGCAATAAAGTGGCATATTTACAAACACCAAGAAGAGATATGTAAACAATATTGCAATGAAACTGAAAGCTGTGTGATTTCATTGAGTTGGTAAACATGCATGCATTCTTATCTTCTTGTTTGTCACCACAAGGTGTGCTTACAACTTCAGGCGAACACTTTTACGGCTTATATCTAAAATATTTAGTTTTTTTAAGCAATCTGCAATCAATGATGAATGTCACTTAAGGAATTATTTTAAACTGTAGTTCAAAATAAAGACATAAAATATAAATTGCTATTATACTGAACGCAATTGTGCATATGTGCGGCTGTGGGGACACAATTGTCCCCTATACGAATCGGTAAGTCGAAAAGAGGGTGCGATAAAAGTGGGACAGTGGGGAAAAGCGGAGGAATCGAAGGGAAAAGGAAGGAAAACAGGCTGCTGGCAAGGAAGACGATTAAGTCAGGGCAATAATAAGGAAATAACATTTTAATGGGACAAGAGAGATTGGCCTGTGTGTGTGTGTGTGAGCGTGTGCTTGGGAAGGAAGTATTCCGCCAAAAAAGCCAGAGGGGATGGTAGGGTGTACCGATGGCCGAAAAAACCGCAAAAGAGTCCAATCACGTCCACGCCCCATTTTTGCGGCCGCCCTGCACATCTCCTAGTTCCGAGTGCGTTCATGCGTGATTGGTTTTCGTGATAAGAGCCGGATTGGGGTTTTTATTTGAAACTCACTGACCTGCTTTGATTTAATTTGGTAAAACTAGTTTGACTGATTGAATTGGATTTGTGGATTTCAAATTGAAATGCATTAGATTTGTGCTAGTCTGCCAATTCATTTGGTTCATGACCGTATGAGATTTTTATTTTATGGAAATTGAATTACATGCAAGATTTCTACTAATCGAGTTTCCAAATATGAAGAAAGTGCGCCTAAAAAAACCTAAACGTATACAATTGTCGCTTCAATTTGAGCCATTTCTCAAATTTTCCCTCTGAAACTAGTTGGCAAACCAGCTGAGAAGCGTTGGGTACAAACAGAGCAGCCGAATTTTCAAATTCTGGAAACTGTAATTATATTCCCATTTAATTAAGTCAACCTTTCTCGATGCATAATTGACTTAATCGCATAAACGAAGCTGCTGGCCATAATTAGAGGCAGAACAAAGCGAAACAAAAGCAAATTAATGATGCGGGTCCAGCGGCAAAGGGGGGTTTTTTTTTGTCGGGTCCGAGTTCAAGCCCACCCAATGATGGTCCAAATAGAATTACCATTGTGCCAAATGTCAAACCTCGAAAAACTTTTCGTTTGTTCCACTTATTTGTCTCGCCCTTTATGTGCAGGCTATTTCTTTTTTTCTAGCCAGTTCCGCGTTTTCGTGCAAAGTTTTACAAATTGCAGGAAAGTGGTATAACAAAAAGAAAAATACAAAAAAACACACACAAAGTTTGTTTTAAATAAAAACGCCGCAGAAGAAGAACTCGAGTACTGTAAATGAGCAATTGCTATGCAAACGCTGGGTCGCTTAGCATATTTCTGCTTTCTAAACGCCCCCGCCTCTTTCTTATCCTCTTCTGCTACATTTAACACAGCGAAGTCTTTTTTCTTGATTACACTCTCCAGTCTTCTCGATACACAGGAACTTTTTTGTACTTAACATGAATTTTTCTTAAAATTTTTAACTTAAATTGCAAAAAGTTTCCACTGCATTGAAATGCAGCTCTTTCATTTTAGGCTATCATATGGTGCCCTAACTGAAATTGTTCACTGTGTACACATGCCAAACGTAAAGCTACGATGTTTTGTCCTTCTCCATTGCCCAGTTTTTCTCTCTTTCTATTTACTTTTAATTAAAATGCGAGTCAGGAATTCATTTCTGTTTTGTGTGCCAAAAGATTTTACGAGAAGAAAAGAACGAGAAATTAGCGCAAAATCCGCTTTATGAGCCTGCACAACAGTCGATGGTTGCAAATGGTAATGATGATGACAATGTCCCCATCCCCATACACTCCCCATACATTATTCAGATGTCAATTTTCGTATTTCGACACATTTCTCTTCGTTTGGCGGCAGGTTTCTCTCCCCTCGCAATTTTCTCGGATTTCCTCTCGAAAATGCCTACTTAATTTGTTGTCATTTATTTTCTCTTTAGCCGGCGGAAAAATCGCATCTTCAAAGCAATTTTTATGGCTTTGTCCATTTGTGTTGATTGATGCCTACCAAAGAGCAATCAAACGAATTACTTTTGTGTTATTAAAATTTATTTGCCTACTTCAGTTTGCATTGCATTATTTGCTTTGTTAACTGGGTTAAATTTAATTTATTTAATCCCTACAACATACCAGACAACTGCAAACAAATGGAGTATTTAAGCAGGTGAAATATAATGTAAATATGTATGGCAAATATTTCCAAACCTCTTGTTTCTCACTTAGTTGGTAACGTTCCCCAGTCGCAACCCCTTTGTCACACCTCTTTGGGGACTCTTTTAATTGCTATTCCCATTTCTCTGAACACGACCGGATTTTATCATTCACTTGTGACATACAGTGGGGCTTCCAAACATGCACCAAATGTGAAAATGTGACTAAAGAACTTTTATTCATTGCCATTTGACAGTTTTAAGTCCAAAGAAAATGTTTTCATAGAAGTTATAATCATAGTTACGTTATAAATATAATAATCCGTTCACACTTCGTTTTATAATTTCACTGAAAACTTAATTATATTTTCGAGCTGAGCAAGTTTGACTGCGTTGAAAAATATCAACTGTTGGGCGGGAGGGGAAAAAATTAGCATTTTATTAGCTGAAATTGCGAGGCGTTGTCATCGTCATCGCCAAAGTCGCCGGCGTCTTAGTTCATTAACCTGCCGGACGGACTTGGCATCGCATTTGTTTTTATGACTCCAAAGCGTCCCAGCGGCCTGTGGATTGCGAATTGTGGAACCTGAGTATTTTGTGTGTGGGGCGTATTTATAGCGCTAATTTGTATCATTCCCCGAATCTACTGGGTTTCTCTCCGCATGCCAGCATGAAGCCGAAATAAATTTTATTTGTGTGCAATATAAATTACGCGCCTTTCACATCAGGCAGCCGGAGTTCCACAGCTCCACAGCTCCAGAGCTCCAGAACCCTACATGTCCGGAGCTCCCCAAACTCCCCAGCATTTCTGGCAGTCGGCCACAGATCATTAAAGTGCCGAGTGCAGGGCCCCCAGACACCTACAACAAGTATTATCCTCGTCCCCAAGGGAAAAAACGAAAAAAAAAAAGAAAAAAAATGGAAAAAAAGAAGCACTCTTGAAATTTATGTGAAATTGTTTATTTCAACTCGGCGCGACTTGTTGTTGAAGTGTGCGCCAAACGAGTGTACTTAATTATAGCAAACTTAAAATCGGATGATTTATATGTGCGGAGCATGCTGGAGCATTCAGATGATGAATTTATGGCAGTCAAGCCTATGGAAGTCAAGTGGCAGACGTTAAAGTTGACCTACTATGTTATGTTGCTACCTAATTTTGTATGGTTTTCGTTTAAATTGAGTTTTTAGAAGATTACGAGTGTGGGAGATAATAATAAATCATATATTAATATCAGGAACATTAGATATAGGATTTCTATTTATATTAATACCCCTAATTAGGTTTTACTACCCTTTAGACAGATTTATGTGCGAACAAGTTACAAATTGGTTTAATTTTCCGTTCGGATTGTATGCAAATGGCGACCAGATGGGAGCCCATGGAAAAGCAACCAGTTCGACGTGCAAATGGTCATCAGCGGTTCAGCAAACTACTCGCTTAATTGTACAATTTCATTAATTGCATTTAATTGCCTACGTTTTCCAAATTGTTTTCACTGTGCGCCTTTGTTTTTATTTTCCTGTTACTGGATTGCTTGCTGTTATTTTCTTGTTTTGTTTTTTTTTTGTTTCTGCACTCTTAATTGCATTTTGTGTTACAATTTCATTTTGTAAGCGTTGTCACAATAGTTGTTGCCCCCGTTTATTGGCTTGGTTGCTCTTTTTGATTGTTTGTTGTCGGTTTTTTCATGTTTGTCATCGCTGGGACATGACCTTCGCCAACACGTCAACAACTGCCAATTCATTAAAAAATAACTATAAATTGATTGCCTGGCCGCGTGTAGAGATTTTTCCCCAAAAAGAGTACGAGTAGTAATAAATAAGTTATGGCACACACGCGTCAGCTTCAAACAGTTTCGATCTGTTAACATTATGCACTATCTCCACTTCACATCGCTTCCGCCTCGCGTTTGATAAATTCCTGCAAGAGCTGACACAGATTTTCATCAAATTAATTGCTGTGCGCTTTTTTAAGTGCGCGCCACACACTCAACAAGCGTGCTAAGTGTTTTCGGGCCCAAGTGCAGTTGAAACGGGCTTACAAGCTCATCTACAGTGGCTGCAAATAGGTTGTACACACAGCAGGCAAAGTGGTTTATACAATAACTACCAGAACTACGCATCACAGTCTATCTGTTTCAGATATAACAAGATTTTTCCTTGCAACATTTCAGCTGAGTTATCACAAAACCTTAGATCAAAAACTATTTTGAATATTCATTTATCTTCTAATGCAATTTTCGACTAATTTGAAATATGTTTCGGCAAACTTATAACTCGTTTACCAAAATGCAGCCTCATGAAAGGACAAGTTTTGTCCAATTAAAAACGCCTCGAAGCCGAAAAGTTTGGCACATTTCCGAGTCACTACTGTACTTGGATGGCCTGCCACGCCCCTTGCCGCCCCTCGGCCGCCTTATCAGTGGCAATAAACACAGCGCAGCTTGAAAAGCTTTCAGCAGGCGCCATCACCACCCGCCCACTCCCATTTTGTTTGCTTCTTTATTTTTTAGCTCTTGTAAAAAATGCTAGCTTCCGCTTTGTGGCCCCGGCCAAGATAAAGACCAAAAGGGGCCAACTTCACGGGAGTATTTCAATTTATGGCAGTTTGACAGTTTTTCAATGTTACGTGCTGTGAATTTTTGCGCACTGCTGAGCTCGAGCTCTATTTTAATTAAAATCAAGCGAAATTAAATTACCAAAGAAGAATTTGAGCTGCTGCAGTGCAGCAAGGCGAAGGCAAAACTGCCCAACTTGCCAGCTGACAAACATTCAATCCCTATCTGCAGTGCCACCCATGGCATCGGAAATCAGAAAGAGGGACAGAAATCAGCACTCAAGTTCACAGAAGTCGGCAACAATTGAAGTTGATTGTCGTACATGAATCATCAATTGCTGTCGGCACAGCAACTCAGCAACTGAACACAGTGAGCCAAGAGTTTTCCAGCAAATTACTGCTGCAAACTGCGGAACTTAACTGAACTCGAAGCTATCATCAGATTGCGAAAGTTTGTTTATTGTTTTAGGAAGCAATCAGCGCTGAAAATCCTTAAATGCTTATCAAGGAAACTGTCTACAGATTTCACTATTTCGTAAAATTCAAACATATTGTTGCAGCATGTCCATCAAAGCTAGACCACACTGTTCGCACTTGATGTTCTCAGCTCTGCTGGGTTTTCCCAACAGTTTGCCAATCGCTTTTAATTTCAATTGCTCTGAATTGGATTCTATTACGTTTATAATGCAGATTTAATAAAAACACTTATCAGATTGATCAATTAATTCTTGAGCAGTGCTGATGGCAAAGTGTTAATAACACTGATTAACTCGCATCGGAATTTAACTCTTCTTTTTTTGTTTCGCCCATACCACTATTTATGTGAACAATATTTGTTTGCTTTCGCTGCTGTTTTCATCACTTAAACTGATTACCTGTCAATTAGCAGTTCACAAAGCGTGACTTCGACAGTCGCAGCTCAACCCACTTTTATTTTTGTTTATAACCAACCAGCCGAACCATTGGGATTTCAGCGATATGTGGGGTTAATTGAATTTCAACATTTTGCCAGACCAATTATGCTCTTTTCAAGCAGCACGCTCAAATTGTAATATGTATTCATTTGACATAATTGAAATTGAATTTTCCATAGTGGAATATGCATGCAAATGAGTGGTAGCAGCATAAGCAACCGTGAAAACAGAGCAGTTACAATTTGATTAATTTAAATGCTACAAATACCGAGCGACTCCAGCCGAAGGCCCTTTTGACAGCCGCTTAAAAATGGTTTTTTAATACCCTGTCATGACTGTATTGTGTTATTCTAACTGTTTTTATTTTTTTGGGGTCAGCTTTTGAAGTGCCTAATAAATTGAGCATGTTTTTTGTCCGCCATTCATCAAATATGAAATCACAGTGGGTTGTCGAAAAGTTTTCCCGGGCATTAAAAGCTTCATGGGATGACCTTTCAATTTGTAGTTTTTCCAAATCTGCACTGAATTAATAATTACGCAAGTTCTGAATTCTTGTTGAGCGCGCCCTGTCAAGAAACATTGGATAATTGTAAAAACTGAAATTTATTTTTTACGTTTCCTTGTTAGCAAATGTATTATTGATGGCCTGACATGGCTGAAAGGGCACTCCAGTGAGCGCCACTGAAGTTTGCCTCTTCTGGGCTCTGGCAGCACATGCAGCTGCATATTTGAGCAGAGTGTTGCCCCTGCCCAAGCCACCCACTTCTGCACATCCGCATCACCATCTCCATCTCCATCTGCATCTGCACATGCATCTCCATCTCCATCTGCCCCCCAGGCAGCCTTGCCAAGTGGCAGTGGTGTGCGTGGCGCTGTCGGCTGACTGGTTGGTGGGAAACTGGTTTTTCCGACTACCTACTATTTCCCAGACCCGGAGTCTTGTCTAGTTCGCCGCTCAACGAGGCTGACGTCGCATGCCTTATGAATGATTCAAAGGCACGTTATGTGCGCAAAAAAGTGCAGGATTCAAAACACTATGGGGCAGCGAAGATACCAGTACTCTAAGTGAAAATCTGTTACATTACAGGGTACATTATAGGTGTTTCAAGAAGTTTTAAAAATGCATAAGGTGTAGCATAGCATATGCTATATAGCATATAGCATACTTAAATAAATTTCTATGTAAAATGTGGAATGCATAAATTTAAAAAATGGGCGTAGTTACGTTTAGATTAAATGGAAATATCAAAGGCCAAAATTTGTATAACATATTTACACAAATTTGTATGTAAAATGTTAAGTATATAAATTCAAAAATTTGCAAAGTTAAGTTTTAAATTAAATATAAATATCAAAGTCCAAAAATTCTGATCATGAATTAGAGAACATTTTTCCTGAGACACAAAATGCATCTTGATTCGAGCAAGACCACTTCATAGGGTATGAGTTAAGCCAGAAAAGCCCCGGCGAAATACCGTTAAGAGTTGTTGCGCTTTTGGCCAGTACTGCTGACTGCTTCTCCCTCCTGTCACACCTAGCTCCCTCTCCCTCTGACAGCTTGTTTGGCATTTGGCGTGAGTTGTTGGAACTGATGCTGCTTGTCTTGCCGTTGTTTTTGTCTGCGACTATGACCTTTGTCAATGGAATTTTGGCCAAAACGGCATTTGGAGAAAAAACAGTTTTCTCTCCTTTTTTTTTTGCTCATACTTGCCTTTGGCATTTCGTGTGCAAAGCGCTGGAGATTCCGCGGTGGGATCCACACGTAAAACAGAGATTTAAGCCAGAAAAGGGGTATTGAAAGCTCAGCTT
>VCKV01000012.1:0-71000 GCA_005876975.1 Drosophila orena | reverse complement strand
ATAATATCAATTTTCTTGATAATGCGTAGTTTTCATAGTCACTAAAAACTAGATATAATATCAATTTTCTTGAAAAAGGGTCAACAGGTTTTTAAAATATAACAAACATTTCTATAAAAAAAAGGGAGCTGGCAGAAAAATGAATCGGACATGAGTAATTATTGTAAAAAATCCCCAAAAAAAATTACGGCTGTGAGGCCGCAAAATCTGAACACGTAACCTGGACAAATACCTGGTCAAAATGATACCAACCCTCCGGAAAAGGGAAACCTCGTGTGACACATGTAAATGCGTGCTGACAGGCGGAAGGGAAAAGAATACGTACAAAACCCGAGTGAAATAAAAGAAAACTGTCAACAAAATTAATGTCATGCGTGTGCAGGGCAATGAAAAATTATGGCTTGCCTTATGTCAATAACAAAGGACACAGGGACACAGACACGCAAAACTCCAAAGAGTGCAAAAACCATGTTGAAGCATGGTCTGAACCAGACCCACCATGATTGATTTGACAGGACAACAATGAGCAACGGACCTATGCAAAAATACAAAAAAAAAAAAAATACAAAAAAAAAACAAAAAAAATAGTAACGAACAAAACATCGACCTGCAAACAAGTGCAAATGGTTGTCAATTTCGTATGTGAACGCCTCGGGATACATGGCCACTAATGAAGGCAAATAATATGAATACTTCTGGAGAGCGTGCAATCCTCTTTTGCCTGCGGAAATATATTTTCCAGCCATTTGTCAACATTTGTCAAATTTGACAGCACACGCCCGCTAACATTTTGCCCCTTTGGCGGTGTTTGCAACCGCCCCTGGCCATCATTTCCTCATTTATTCATCCATCCATCCATCCATCTATCCATCCATCCATCCATCCATCCATCTATCCACCCCAGCGACATTGACAGCTCGAGGGCGCCTTTTTCGCTTGGGCGGACAAAACCTTGTGCGCCCCTTTTTAATATCATGTACAACAAAAAACAACAGCGAACGACCAAAAAGAGGCATACTTTTTGGAGTGGACAACGAGGTGTTAAGGGTTAAAAGGGGTTAACCAGCTCTCTGCGGCAAGTAAGTAAGCTTAAGCGATTGTAACAAATCGTAACTGATTCTGTAATTTGTTTTAGGAACTATCTATACTCTAGTAGTACCTAGCACTACAAATCGAAACATTTCAGTATATAATATAATAACATATATAGCATAATGAAATACTTATAAAAAGATATAATATATATTAATATATATACTAAATATACTTAATATATAATATACTTAATATATAAGTAAGTATTAAGTATTAAGATTATCATAATATATGGCATTCCATATAACATTATGTGGATTGTTTTTGGTAACCCAAGACTTGCAACGAGAGTACTGCCCAAAACTATCAACACCTTCGCTGTACCGACAGGATCTGACAGAATTTGACAGGAGGTGTGTCCTTGGTTATTTTATCGAACCGATAATATGGCCAACCTACCGTCTCGATATGGTTATAAAAGCCACACATCGGCATCGGATTTCGAACAGATTTCAATTCGATTTCATTCGACTTGGCCTGAAGACAGGAAGGAGTTCGAGGGTGTGCCCAACACCCACGCCCACACCCATACCCACGGCCACCCCAAAACTTGACATACACCATATACACACATCCTCCATAATTCCCAGACCCCGGGGAATGGCAGAAGGGGTGTGTCGGAGGGGTTGGTTTCTGCGGCGTTCGTGAATAAAGCGATTTGTCTTCCTTGTTGTTTACGTTTGGCGTTATAAATTCTCGTTCTGGGGACTTTTGGGCGTGCTACGTTCAACGTTCAACGTTCAACGTGCTACGTGCTACGTGCCACGGTCACAGAGCGTATATGAAATTGCCTAAAAATTATTTGCGCATAACAGGGGATAATCATAAATCTGGCTAATTGCACTTTATTGGGGTCGCTCTTCCCGCCTGTCATATGACCATAGAAGGCCCACTAACTGGTCTCTGGTGGTGGATGGCCTGCTCTGAGCTGAACTGAACTGAACTGACATCGTTGTCTCGGCTTTTAGGGGTAAAATTGAATTTGACATGCCGCTCGGAGGCATTAAATCAGAAAATTCTACGGTGCCCCGGATATGGCAACATATAAATTTACGGCTTTCTGGCGACTCGCTGACATTTGATATGGCTGATGGTGTTATGACACTCACTATGCGCCTTTCATTTTTGATTCGTGAAATATGTACTTTGAGCAGGGTTAGAAATAACTTATAAAGCTTCTGATTCAGTTGGAAAGTTCTATCTGTTACGTAGATGAATTACTGAATTGTTAGTCACTTAATCTGCACCTTTTTCACATTTGATTTCCTTCATACTAGGCTGCTTAGCTATCCAAAGAGCTCTAAGCATTTCTGCTTCGAAGTCTCCAGTTCCGAAAACAATTTTCAAGTAAATACATATATCACTTTTAATTAGGACATTAGTGTTTTAATTGTTATTTTATTCAACATAAGAAACATTGCTATTAACCTCCGACCAATCTGACCAAAATCAACGGCCGCCGAACCAGCAGCATCTTCATTCATATCATGATCATCATGATGATTTACCAGACAATGAATGAGAGAATGTGGTGTTCCCCATTAACATGAGAAACGAGAATCGTATTCGGCACATAATTAGGTGAGTGTGTTCCAATGAATATGCAACCGGGGCAAATGAGCAAGATCGTTCTCCAGTTGCCAGTTGCAGCCAAGTGGAGAAGGCACGGTCGCTAGAATTTAAATAAAAATGCAGGGAAAATCGGAGAGATAGCCGGCAAGAAAAGATAGAAACTGAAACGAGGCAGCACCGATTTTTTTTTCCTTCTTTTTTTTCTTTTTGTGGGTAGGTAACGTGGCTTTTGATCTTTGCTGCGTTTGTTTGTATACAATTTGATGGCTCGTGTTGATGGATCATAAACGTGGAATGATGTTCGCACTGTTGCTGCTCCTCTCGATGATGACGATGATCAACGCAACGATGACGGCCCAGTGTGTCTTTGATCATTTGCCGCGCCAGTTGGCAGTCAAAATGTTAATTTATATGTTCGGCCTCCGCCTACAATTGGAGAAAAAAAAAAAAAAAAAAAAAATCAGAAAACCGTATAGGCCAGGCACTAACAACTTTACAAACATGTTTGAGATTTTTATTACTGTGTGAAAATGTTCGATTCTTCCGTAAAATCCGGCTAAGAAGGATCAAACAAATTTATGGGTGGGCGCAGCCAGAAATGGCAGGCCAGATCACTTGGTGCGGGAAAACTTTTCATTGTGATTGATGGATGGTTGCTGGGTTGCTGGATGCTGGATGCCAACCACACAAAAACAGCAGCATTCCCTGAGCGATTTTGATTATAGACAAGTTGTCGGTGGATTTGTATTATTGTGGATATCGATCAAACCACTTGACGGCTGATCAAAGACAGCACACACAGCAAACAATTTTGGTCGATATCTCTCGCATTTTAATACGATTTCATTATTGTGAATTTCAGTTTTCATTGCTTGCGATATAAAGCTGTTTACAGCTTTTGTACGCTGAGTTATGAAGATCTGTTTTAAATAAAAGTCGATGAGGTTTCAATTGAAAATAAGAAACTTAAATTATTACATTTTAGAGCAGTTTTTTTCGCCATTTAGATTTTATACTTTGAGTCTAGTCTATTATTAGTACCAGAATGTATATAATGTAGAAACTTAAAACGGAATCATTAAGAAAATTATTTACATTTTGTATCCCAAAAATAGGTTGGTTCTTTATTTGAATTTTCCTATATACATCGAAGTAAATTATATTTCACTAGCAAGTAATTATCTGGAACTATTGATTCCCCTCTGTTCAACTGAGAAGATAATAACAAATTTATCAAACATTTTGCCCATAACTTGATTACTCGTTACTTGTCAGTAAACAATGTGCAATAAGGCAAAACTTCCGCAGAGCAACAAAGTTAAATCCGCTGGAGGACGAGGACGAGGACGTGGACGAGGACAATAACAAGCTGAACTGGTCCGAATGTCTGGCGGTTGTCTTGGTCACATATTCCCCGGCAGAAAGAAACATTTGTCTCGCTTAATTTAAACAGATTTGCGAGATTATTGTCATGCCGACGTTGAGGCAGCAGTTTCAATTCGACCGTAGACAACCCGCAGTGCCAGCTGACAGATGAAGATGCCGCATGAGGGGGGCGAATTAAGCGAATCGAGTATCTGCGAATCTGTGAATCCGAGAATCTCTGACTCAAATAAAAAAAAATTATAAGAGGGGAGAAAGTTGCAAACCAGAGCAAAGCAACGGCAATGATGCAAGCGAATGCATGCCAAATCTCCCGACAGCCGCAAGCCGGCAACTTTTAATGTTTTCCTTGCCACAGGCAGCGGCATTTCCGAGTGGGATGTTTGGATTGCAGAACAAATTTGCTGAGAACGCTATGCAAGTGACAGGCGACAGATCACGGGGGATCTGAAGAATGCTGCTCTTGCTGCATTTGCTGCTGCGAACTGTGCATGATGACGACGTCTTCTTATTCCAAGCCGAGCCAAACCATATTTAAAACGCTTTGAAGTTCCACCGCGGCAGCAAGAGGTGTCTGCGGCGCGATTTCAACTCATGTCGCGCTTGACACGATCGGAGCATGCTCTGATCCCAGATGAAGCCTCCCCAGATCCAGTCCGCCAATCTGACGGCCTGACTGATGCTGATCCAGATCCTCAGACACACATCCAGATGGAGCTGCTGATGCAGATACTGATGCAGATGCTGATGCAGATGCAGATGCAGTTGCAGACGCTGAAGCTGAAGCTGATGCTGAAGCTGACTGCCTACTTTTAATTGTTAATGAACAACCGTTCAACGGGGCAACTCTATTCGCACACTCAGAAAATAACGCATTTATTCAAATAAACAACAGGAGCTAAGTAAATATTATAGGGGAACTAAGAAATATAAACACCTCAATCGTGATGCAACATTAACCGCATAAGACGTCGTATTCGCGCCCAATTACTCGCTAATTATTTCTTTCAGTGCACGCGCTCACTTGACAGCCCGACTGGCTAACTGCCTTGGACAGCTACTACTCATTTCCGGAAGTTTATCTCCGTTGCTGCGGAGCAGCAGCAACAGCAGCAACAGCAGCTGCTTCAAAGTCATTAGACTCCGTCAGCCTTGTCACTCAGCCAGCGTTTTGCTAAGGCTTCGAGCCGAGACTCTGAGACTTTGAGACTTTGAGACAGTGAGACTCGGAGACATTGAGACTTGGAGACATTGAGGCTCCCTAACGGAGACAGACATTTGATCTGGCCTGTCAGTCGGATTCATGTCAAGCGGTGTTTGGACAGCACGTTGGTAATGCCGCCCATAATGGATGAAATGTGAAATGAGACGGGCTCTAACCCTTTGGGAAAAGATCTTCTGACGGATCATGACCTAATGGCGTAATGATCTAAGTGGGGAAAAGATATTTGAAGATATTTGAAACTTAAATACCGAAGCATAAATACACAAAAACAGAAGTAGAAAAAATATATAAAAAGGTATTCTCCTGTCAGTATCTATTTGAAAAATATTTCGTTGTAAAAAATTCTTAAGCCAAACCTACTACACCTTATATTAGCCAGGCTAATAAGCTTTATATTAAAGCCGCGAAATGTTTAGAGCCTATCGACCACTGATCTCCCAGAGTGGACTACACCTAAGACGATGTTCTCTATCAAAGACAGCGATTAACTTGGAAAAAGAAGATGTCGAAGAAATGGAAACACCAGCAAATAGACAAAGGGTTCAGCTGCCACCAAAAGCCGAGGAAAAACTGAGCAAGCGGTATCTTGAGTTCCGGGAAAAGCTGCGATCGGAGGCGCCGCTGGAATCTCTGCCAGAGTGTGCACCACATCCGGCCCACGAAAAGGAGCCGTTGAAGCCGTGGCCCAATAGTACCAATCCCTATACCGGAGAAATCGGTGGACAGGCGGGACCAGAACCCACGCGCTATGGCGACTGGGAGCGCAAGGGACGGGTTACGGATTTCTAGGGGCATCATATCTTCACCTCGACACCTTTTTGTTTGGACAGTTGTGATTTATTAATCGTGTTGCAAGCAACAGAAGCACTCACAATTTGTTACACTGCCGATGGGCGTGGAAAAAAAAAAAAACTGTGCACTGCAGTAGCCACAAAATCCAGATGAAGATGAGTAGTATCCAGATACCCAGTGCTGCTTCTGCGAAGGCATTACATAAATTTCTTTGTGTGATTTCTTTGTGGTTTCCATCGAGAGGATTTGTGGATGGCCCTGCTGCCATCAAATTCAAATTGATAGCCCTTTCTTTCGCCTCTCGAACAAGGGGTTCTCAGAATAGAGAGTTGCGACCAAATCTTCTACTCCATTTTATTTATGGTTCAGGGGCAGAGAATCGTGCCTAAGCTGAAATTATATGGAGTGCTGTATTTTTGGGGGGGCGGGGGCGGGGGCTTCGGTTGAATCGTTTCGATTCATTTGAAATTGAGGCGACAGTTTACGTGATCTTTAATAGAAAAACTTCTGTATGTCTTCGGTATCTGTTTCTAATTTTGTAGCCAGAGTGCGTTTGACGGACACACATAAAAGGGGTTTTTAAATGCCATAAATTTCTTTCTTAAGGCCCTGAAAAACGTTTTTGTGGTTTAGAAAACTTTGTTGGACAATTTCGAAGAAGATTTGCAGCTGTTTTGCTTCGCCTCTCTGCCTGTTGACATTTCTGTGGGCTTTAAACTGGATTTGTTAATGAACACAAATAGAAAATTAGTGAAATGTTTTCTAAAGCTACCACATTATTCTCAGCTAATTGACACTGTTTCGGTTGATTTGTCTCAATTTTTAAGTGGAAAACTCTTGCATTTCCCAACGACAAGTAATGAGCAAGTCGTTTTAGAGTACGCTAATCGCAACACACCTCCTATTTACAACTTTCATCAAATGCCGACGTCGGCAAAACGCCAAACCAAAGATCAATCACAATCCAACAAATTAAGCACGTAAAATGCTCGAAAGAAAGATAAATTCCGCATAAATTCCAGGAAATCCACAAAATGCTTTTATGTATATACACAAAAACAAGATTACACAGCAAGCAGCTGACTCTGTTAATCCACAAAAATCCACATACCAAAATGCCCAATCCCCAATCCCCAATCCCAAAATCGACAACTTGCCCAATGCTCAACAGGCGCGAGAATCGACGACTTCCTCCGTAGTCAGTCATCCATCAAATGCGATTTTCCGACTTTGGGACGGTGAAGGACGGTGTGAAAGCCCCTGCAACGGCAATTATTTCGTCTATTTTATTTTGAAACGAAATGAACGTGTTGCTTGTTTCTTGTTAATGTGTTTTTATTACGTGAAAAGTAAGGGAAACACACGCATACCGTTTACCACCGATGCTCTCAAGATCATTTTATAACCCATACCGTACGGAATGGAATGGAACGGAACCGTATATACCCTTTCTCCATATCGCCACTCGGCTGCCGGGTCGGTCGCAAAGTAGTAGGCGCTGATTGATAGAACAAAGTGAAAATCAAATAAAAAACAAAACATAAAATCCCCCAACTGAACCACATTGTGGCGCAAGATCAAAGACCGCCCCTCGATCTGTAATGACAGCTTTGATCATTGTTTTGCCTTTGATTTTTTCCGGTTACGTTTCTCTCTCAGCTGGCCTGTACCCCTCTTTATTATATCGTTTCTTTTTTTTTTTTTTTTTTTTTTTTTTTTGGGCTGCGAGTTGGCCCAATGCATACGATCATCAGTCTTGGCGGTACGAGATCTCTCGATCACATCGGAAAGTACTGGGAATTGTGGGAACGAGTGGGCAAAGAGGCTGTTTACGATCAGTTTCGCACCCACTTGAGAGATTTCGCCTTTGCCGAATCAATTTACAGCTGGCGAAAACTCAGCACCGACGGCAAATTGAAGCCTATTGGCCGGAACTGGGGAAACTACACGTTTTCAAACAGACTTAGGCCGCCAAATCTCTAGAAAACACCATTTTACACCATTTTAATGGTTGCATTATAAGGCGCAAAATAACTCATATCAATCATCATTCTACAATGATTGCCATTTTGATACCGAACTCCTTTTGATTTGACCCGGAAGTCGATGAGTAAGTGATTTAATGAATGTACCTTAATTAATTTGTTAGCGCTTTGCGAATACTAAAATAAACACTTTAGTCGCGCCATTTATAATAATAATTACTGAAATAAATTAAACGTGATTCAGCAGTTATATTAAGAGCCTTAAAAAGTTGAACGCAACTGTAGTAAAATATAAGCTTTGTAATAAATAAAGAAAAGTTATTCAAGTGTTATCAAGTTGTATAAGTGCTGTATGTTATTAACTGTTGTTGCAATGCATCAAGTCATTGGCAAACCATTTTTAACACGTACACCGTACGAACGCAGCGGTACACTGAGAAAAATGTAAGGAAAAACGTAGGAGTGCCAAATGAAAAGCAAGCGAGAGAAGGTGGAGAATCGGGAACTATTATGTTATTGTGCGAACGTGCACAGATTTCAGCAGTCGGGCGAGAAACACGGCATTTTTACAACCCAACCAGAGGTCCTTTCCGCCCAGGTCTTTTTACCTCCGCAGAGAGGGCGTCTTATCGGAGCGTATAACATATATCATTGACACTTTGACATTGCCAGTTGGGCGAGGTGGCGGCTGAGGTCCAGGGCCATGACCAACAGGATTTTAGTACTTTTCAAAATGGCACTTAATCATGGCAGCCGCCTGGCGCAGGAAAATGCGGAAACTGGGAAACTGGCGAACTGGGAAACTGGCGAACTGGGAAACTGGCGAACTGGCAACAAGGAGGACACACACCAAGACGTAATCGCATGTGTTCACGCTTGAAAGGATAACGACGACATGGCTGGGTATCCGGGAATCCGGGAATCGAGTATTGCGACTCCCGCTGACTTCCCGCTGACTTCCCCTGTGCCCCATCCATCCCGATCCATCTATCCATGCCATATCGACCAGAGCGAAACAAGATTAATGACTTGGCAAAAGGAACTCTCAGTGCGAATGGGTGTTTGGTGTGTGCGTCCTGCTGGCTGCTCCTTTCTGGCATTCGATAAATTGTTTGCTACTTGGACTGTCATTAGTCGAAAAGTTTGTTTGTTATTGTGTTAAGTGTTATTTGTGTGCTCACGTCCAAGTGTCAGGCTCTTTGGCATTCCTCTTCCTATTCGAATTGCTCAGCAACCATTTTTGCTTTTGCCCGCCATCGTTTATCACTTTCGTTCTCCGTCCCGCCAAGGGATAATATTCGCCTGTCATAGATGACTCACACCTTCCAACTCGCTAAGCCACTGATGACCGCAAAAAAGCCGTAGAAAAAATTAGTGAAGCTGCGTGAAAATAAAGAACGTGTAACTTTCCTAATGATCCCTGGGTGACTTTGAAATTTGTGAGATTTATTGTTCTTGGTGGCTGGATATCCAGGATGACGAGAACCAGCCACTTTGATGGCTTCGATTTCCACCATATTTTGAAGGAACGGATACAAGATAAATTGTACAATACAAGATTTTAAGATATTTTCAATTGTAAAATAAGCAATTTTTTCATTCTGATGACAAATTTCGCTGGTAAACACTTTCCTAAAATATCTTAATTGGCTTTTCCTGTGACTTATTTAACTGAGCCCCCACCGAATCGCAACTTAGCCTCAAAGTTTTTACCGCGCCCATAAATTGTGCCATAAATTCATTAGCGAAAAATGTTTGAGAAGCGAAAGTGGAAAAAGGGCGCTGAATTTAGGGAGCAAACATAAACAGGAAGCGAAACGCGAAGGCCGCAATATACAACAATTTACAACCTAAATCAAATGCAGTTGAATGACCAACACAGACGCCATAAATCACTTGGCCACTGGGCATCCAGTTGAGACGCCAGACGATGGCTCGGCTTTCCAGCCAATATTTTAGAGAGGAAAACCGAGCGAAATGCTTGGGGAAATTGGGACGCGGAGGACTCGAAATCCGAAACCAAACGGAACGGGCAAAGGGAAAAAGATTTCGTGAAAAGGGCAAATGCAATATGTTATCAAATAAAAATGTTACAAGCGACGACAGAGAGGATGGCGAACAACCAACAACGAACAACCAACAACGAACAACAAGCCCCGAATGGAAAGAAATGTGTTGCACAAATTTATTAGAAACCTTAACTAACGAGCAATATCCTTAAAGGATATCGGGGTGGGCTGCTGTCGCCGGTGTATGGTATGAAATCCAAGTGATGTGTCAAATGTTAAGACATTACAAAGCACTAAAAGGCACAAGGACACAAGGACACAGGGACATGCCCCAGCGGCGGTGGTTGGGGGAAGGGTTGGTTGGGCGAGCTGTCGAGCAACAGGAAAACAAATCGAACGTGTGCCCAATGCCATCAATCTTTTGTTTTTATTGCCAGCCCAAGGTCCCTGTCAAGCGATTCTCGTGAATCCAGGACTCAGCCAGAGTGGCAATGAGGGGTGCCAGGGGTGCCAGGACATGTGTGCGACAGTCGGGCACAGTCGGGCACAGTCGGGACTTGTGAGCCCGACATTAACTCGACAGGATAACAAATCTGTTAAATGTGACAAACGAGCCGAATGAGCTGGTGTGCGCTGGTGTGTGTGAGCCATCGCTGGGGAAAACGACAGAAGGCCAGCGAAGTCAAGTTATGTGGGCGGCAGGAGCAACCTTCACCTTCAGCAACACCTACTCCGTGTCCCAAGCCATGTCCTGCTGTGATTCCATTGACCTCTTCCCGCTGCGCATCGCCGTAATCCGAACTGATCTCTTTTCTCAAGTTGCAGGAGGCGGTGACCCGAACGCGACAGGAACTGTCACTGCCTAACGATGATTTCATGGTGGTCAAAATGCAATAAATTTTTATTGGCACCTATTATAGTATAATAGAAGAGGTTTCCTCGACCGAGCAGCAATGCCAACCGAAAACAGCAGGCAATTTATGGGCAAGTCCTGCTGCAATGCCATTCCTTTCAGCTGCCTCATTGTCCATGCATGTCACACAGGTCCTTGGCGAGGTCCTGGTCCTGACCAAACAATGATGTCCCGCAGCGTTTGAGCTGGCACTCATGACAGTTTTATTAACCTGTTTACGAACTTCGGTGACCCTGATTGCGATGTCATAAACGCGCTAACCGTGCGATAAAGACAGAAAAATTATGGTTTCCTAGTCAATTCTTTCTATATGTACAGCATATTTATTAAAAACTTATAACCAAACCAGTCTAGCAGCTTTCCAACCCCTAGATATATACAATAATTTAATATCCACCTTGACTAATTTGTAGCCAAGTCTTTGACTTAAATACGCGGCTATAAATATTAATAACTGAAAAATTTTAGGTTTTATTTATGTTATAATTTCCATTGCCTTAATCCGATAATACCCAGCAAACCCCAAAAACGCCTCTCATGCAGACTAATTTATTTAAACATTTTTCACACTAAATGCTATAATTTATGTTGGCGGCAGCATTTCCATTTCCCTCACATCGTTGCACATTTTAATTCTCCTCGCTTTGACTGGGCTGATGCCTCATAAACAATATTAAATCTCCTCACAACCTCCGCTTGCCATCCCCTTACCCAAAAAAAAAAAAAAAGAAACCATCGCATGGAGAGGCATGCGATAAAGGAAATATCCCGAGACGGCCTAAGTCCCATAAAAAGTTATTTCTCGCTTTGTTTCTGGTGCCGCCTCCTCATTTTCTAAATGTTCCATGACCTGGCGCTATTTTTGTCTGCGGAGCTGCGGAGCGGGTTGAAAACTCTTTTGAAAACACAATTTACAGCTGAAACTTAACTCGGGGCACTGCTGGCACATCGGATGTCAGCAAATAAACATGACACAGAACATTTCAAATTATGACAGTTTTAATTTTCAACGGAATTTTCGTTTAGTTTTTAAGAGTACGTATAAATCAGCGCAGCAGAACACAAATACTTAGCAATGTGTCAACTGAACTAATATGGCAAATAAGCTAATCTATTTTTAAAATACATTTTTGACATTTTTTGAAAAAATGTTAGAAAATGCAACAACACTATGAAAAGGAATGAAACTATGAAATGTATAAAGGTATTAAAATATGTATTCTTTAAAATATTAAATCAATAAATTGTATTAATAAATATAATTTGAATTTTTCAGCTGTTAAGATGCCTTTAAAATCTAATCTCTGTAAACTTCATTTAAGCTAGCTTTAAGCAATAAATTTTTAAAAAAATTTATAATTTTAAAATTATAAAAATTTTTTTTGATAATAAAGCAAGCTCATTAAATTAAAAAAAAAATATGTATTATTCTACAAGAAATATTTGGTATGAAAAGCTGTTGCTTCTTAAATGGTTTATAGTAAGAACCCAAAATATTATTTAATATTTATTATTGTAGAGAAATATTTGGAATGCAAATCTGTTGATTTGAATTAGTTTGTACTAACAACCGAAAATATACATGTATATGTGATTTAGCTAGTAAGTTGCTTTATACGTTACTTTCCTAAAGGGTATGTAGCTTCTTTTATATAGTTATATATATAAAATATATATTGAAAACCCAGAACAGGCGGTTTGCTTCGTTGACGGCGGTGATGATGGGTGGACGTAATTTTTATTTGTTGATTGCCCTAATATCTTGAACCACTTTCAGCGTGATTTATGTGACATATTTATGGGCGTTCATTTTGAATATTGTTCAATTTTATGGAACATGCTCATTAGGCGTTGACCATGTTGACTGCGCCTGAAAATTGCTGGAGCAAAAACTGCATCAGCAGTGGGACATACACAATGGAGAATCCGTAACGAAAACTGGAACACACAATATGGAAATTGACTTCTATTGTCATTTTTATTGCCTTTACTAATGGTTTTTGGCTTGTCACGGTGAATTATGGTCGGGCAAACACACACACACACAGATAGTCGGGTAAGTGTAGGTGCCAGGGACACGCTTTCAATGCGAGTGCGGCGGTCAAGGATAACGGCCATGGAAAAGGGCCGCAGGATCGGACAGGACACACACTCCTTCTATGCGATGCTGCCCCCATTCTGAGCAGGCAGAATGCAGAAGGCAGCAGAAGTCAAACGAATTTATAATTTATTGCCCACACATTTGCTTGCAGTGGAGCGTAAAGCAGGAAGATGCACGTAGCCGGCATCTCTAGGATTTGCTCTGGACACCCAGCCAACCAATCCATTATTGTTCTCATATGGTTTCCAGTTTGTCAGCAGCCACAGCAGAAGCAACAACAGCAACGAGAGCGACAGATGTATTTTATTTCAAAAACAGGAGGCGGGAGGACACTCTCGCCCAGCGTCCGTCGCAAATGTCAACAATTTATTTGGATCTCAACATATCGAATGCTCGATTTGATACATCGCATTGTGTTTTGGACAAGGACGCCACGGCCGACATGATTGAATGGCGAAAATATTGGGGTTTGTCTGGGAATGCAACAGGACTGAAAGGATTTTAGCTACAGAACTATGGGGAATCTTTAAAAAGTATCTCGAAGAAAGAATTTTAAAAAAATATAAAATTATAAATAGTAATGATTTTAATAAATAATTTATAATTTTAATTTTGTAATCATTTTTTTTAAATTACAGAAATATTTAGAATTTACAAAATTTCACATTATCAAAATTGGAACTTATTTAACATATAACAACTTTAAACGTAAGCAACTTAGTGGCTTATTGCTCATTCTACTGCTTATTTTGACTGAAATTCCGGGAACTGATAGATCTAGACCTCGTTGACAACCGCTTTTTGCCCAGTAACTGGCAGCTGAGGAACACCCACAACCTTTAATTAGTATGAGCAGCGTGCAATTACTCGTATAATAAACAGAAATATAAAACGAAATCGTGGACAGGAAATCTGGCGCTACACGCGCACACCTTTCAGATTGAATGGGATGGCTGATGGGTTCTTGGCCAACTTATTTATTATTATAATTTTTCGTTGGCCAGCTCTCTGCGGAATTGCCACATAAACAAATCAAACGCTATAAAACGCAACCCATAAATTATCAAATGTCCCTTACTAACACACCCATACCCACACCCACATCCATTTGATGAGACACACGACAAAAAAAAAAAAAAAAAAATAATCGTAAAGGGCATAAAAATTGTGTCATAATCATAAATTTACTTAGAAATTTTGGTTGAGAAACTCCCTGGCGGCTTCCTGTAAGTGGGCATTTTTGGATTTTTATGATATATTTTATGGGTTTTTATTGTAATTACGTACAAATTTGTGTGCGTTTATAAATTTTACGAGTTTTCGCCTTTCCACGAAGCCATAAAAATATGAAATTCATACAAACGAAATGCGTTGGTAGGAGATAAGAGCCAACACGTACAGAATCGAAAGGGAGTGTCAGCTATGAAGACAATGTTGTTTAACTCTATAGCAATCTATACTCCTACCTATGGTACTTACATATATTTGTAGCCCAACTGTGCTATCACATGCATCCATCTGCTTGCCACATTTGCTGTTTGTTGAATGATGATGCAGTTGCAAGTGGAAAATTGAAAGGAGGTGAGCGTGAGGGTGAGAGCTTCAGGGATCGAGTCATTATCGAAGGCAGTCGGGTGGCTGGCGCCGATGTTCCACACCACCTATACTTATTAAAAATTATGCCCCTCTCCGTACATATAATTACATGAAATTTTCGTGGAAATTCAGAACACTAGCCGCATGCCCCGCGCATCGACACTCTGCTGCGCCGCTACGTGGCATAATTAAAACGAAATGCATTTGGGTGCCGGTGGAGGCACGCTTCCCTGCCTGATTTAATAAATGGTAATATGCTTAATGGTTTTTTATGACAATTAGTAGTTGTAATTTCTGGAAATCATAAGCGTGTACGAGTGCCTGTGCATGACGCCAGCCATCACACACAGTAATGACTTAACTTGGTTCGTGACTGTGGTGTTGGCCAAGCGCGGAATGTGGTAAATGCAGTCGAAGAATGAAATTATGGCTAACATATAGGAGAGAGGAGTTTCCGGAGCAACAATGTATCGCGATTACATGGGCCGTGCGCATATTAGCACCGCGGACGTTAGATCACGTAGTGACGACGCGCACCGCTTCGATTACAGGTGATGATACTTAGTGACTGTGCGAAATATATTGATCACAGCTCTAAAATAAAACCAAAGTTTTCGGAAGGCTAGTATTTAATATTTTGCTTAAAAATGATGTGAAATTTGATTTGGAATGAAAATCTGCTTAAAGGTCTCTCTTAAATGTGTTCCATTGAGCGAAAAATCGTAGCAATACAATTATTTTACAATACCCCTTTGAAACATTTTAATCCTACCCAAACCTTGCTCTACCCCCATTTAATTATATTTATGGTTTCCTATGAACACAATATAGATGTAGTAGCACTTAGCTAACCAACTACACTGCCTTCCCCAACTGCAGCTGCAAATGGCTTGATGCGATCGACATGAAGAGTTAAGCAGCTCGAGAGTCAGACATTCGAGCCGGGTGTAAGCCCATGGCCCTTTCATTTACCATAGCCTATGCTTAAGTCCCCCCACTCCATGTTTCACTGTAGCTGCGAGTCGGATAATTACAAAATCCGCTTAACCTCAAACGTTGTGTAATTCAGCGTACCGTCCACATAACTGTAGCAAGTCGGTAATTGTAGGCAAATGCCAGGGGAGCCTAAATGTGTCTGCGCAAAGAAAGCGGCATGTTAAGTACTTAATAAAATATCCCACCATTGCTGGAACTAAGCCGGCAACAAGGTTCCCTCTCATCCATCGTTTGTGTCGTCGCCTTTTCGCCTAATGCGTTCATTAGCGGAAAAGCTACCTCAAAGTGTATGCGTTGTTGTGGAAAAATGCTAGCCAAGCGATTCTGCCAAGCCAGATGCGAGGTACGTACACAAGAAAACTGAAGTGGTAAGTACTTAATTTATTATGTGACGAATACAGACACTTTCATATCTTAGCAGTAACTTCGAAAAATATGGTAACTTGCACTGCACTATAATAATAAATCATAATCATAATAGATCAATAAATAATTTGTTCATAATCAATTTAAATGGCATGGTGTCAGAAAGACGGGCATATTGTTATATTATATCATGTAAAATTAATTTTTAAACACTTTTCTTTCAGTGTATGGGGCATGGAATAGCGGAGCGATGGGAAATGCCCAAGCGGGGCTATGGCAATGCGATACCCCGACGAGTGTGTAAGTCTCGGTGCTGAGCGTGTGCTGCTGAGTGCTTAAATACTTAATGCGGTTGACTGAATTTTAGCGCATACTTATTCACTTACTTAACCCGAAAACAGAATTCAAACCAACTGAGAAGCCCGCCGAAGAAACCCGGCAGAAAACCAGCTCGCTAAGCTGACAACGACACCAACGAGCAGTAGTCCTCCTGTATGCCAAGCAAATGAATAAAAAAAAAGGGAAAAGAAAAAAAAAAAGGGAAAAGGAAAAAAAAAAAAGTAAAGGAAAAGGAAGGGAATGAAAAATTGTGTTGTGGCATTTCCACAGCTCATCCCACTTTCGTCACATGCGCTTCACTACCAACTGCTGACCCTGGTCAAGTTCCGTTCCACTCGGTTCCGTTCGGCTTGGCCTGGCCCGGTTCCCACTGGCCACACCCACAAGTCGGAGCTG
Organism: Drosophila orena; assembly: GCA_005876975.1. Taxonomy (NCBI): domain Eukaryota; kingdom Metazoa; phylum Arthropoda; class Insecta; order Diptera; family Drosophilidae; genus Drosophila; species Drosophila orena. The sequence goes on along the minus strand of VCKV01000012.1, from coordinate 54,232 downwards.
CTTATTTAGTAGTTACCACTTCCTGTCGCCCGGCATCCTTGTCACTATGCCGCTTCGGGTTAACCTCAATGCCCCTGGTCCGGGTAATGTGTTCACACTCTTGTATTTGTGGTTGTCCGTACTCACAACGTTGCAAGGGCATATGCGCTACAGCATACAGCTTGTAACTTCTGCGCGAAAAACTCAAAAACCACACAAGAATATATATTTTGAAGTCTGCTTTTCAAGCATTTCATTCACTAACATTCATATATATAAATAGGTTTAATTGCAATTCAATTTTTAACTTGCAGTTGTGAATCATATTATATGGTATATATAAGGAAATATTTATAAAGCAGATTTATTAGATTAAAGATTCCTTTCTCGAGCCACTGTTTCGCAAACCTTTTAGCATATTCTAAAGAGTATTTGTAAGTGGACTACTACTAGTATTTCTGCGTATTCAACGTCATCATCGTTTGACACTGCAAAGGTGCAAAAAGGTTTGTTCTTTCTTATTTAATCTTCTGCGGGTTTCGCCCACCTATCGAGGGTAGCAATCAAATACATACTTATATACTTATATACACATATTCGGCTACAGCCAACAATTAGCAACGTGTGGTTTTCGACAGCTGTCTCAAATTGTTTCACATGACCGACCAAACCCATATCCTTCTTTCCAGACCGGACAGAGCTAATTGACTTTTAATTGAAGGTTGTTACTATTACCTGGTCTAAGTAGCGCCTTTGAAGAAGCTGATTAATTGCATACCCCAGCGAAAGTATTGAGCTAATCATACACTTCAGTCGCAACAGTTGGGAAATCTTCAATTACTTCGCTTTAAGTCCTCCTATGGCTTCCCATCTATTGATCTATTGATCTAATGTGGCTTAGGCGCAGTCTGTGTGTGCTTAATATCCGGATGAAAGGTAATTAGTGGTAAAACCCTACAAGTACACACTAATCCTCGACTAAGGGTACGCAAAATGGCTGTGACCATAACTAAGTACTTGGGGCAAAAAAAAAAACACAGAGAAAAAAAAAGGAAATAGCAGAGAATGTAACGCAACACCAATAATCTGCTATTCAACATGAATTATATTCTAGAAGCAAAATTAACTTAAGATTAATTAACTTAAGACAGTTATCATTACAGATGAGTAGGGTATACATGCATATATTATTATATTATACATATTATATATAATATATTATAATATTATACAGTACAGCTGAGCAATTTATATTGGCAAGATACTTTCCAATGAAGTTTAATAAGTTACAAACAATTGTTTTATCAGCAATTATACATTTCATTACATCATGGGAGCGGAAGATCCTATTTGGAATGTTTAGCCACCGATTTCAGCCCATCGACATTGTTATTCATGAGCTAATCAAATTGCCTAAACCAAAAGTAAACTGATTGGAACAAAATTCATAATCGATATGCCCAACGGACGAGGGGCAAAAAGTGGGGGGGGGGGGGGAGAACTACCCCAAAAACTCATTTGGCTAACAATAGCAAAGCACATTCCGAAAGTACAAATATGCAGATCGGCTTAATTATCATCAATTTCAAGCAATGCCCCTGAACGGTGGGGTTGCGTTGGCAACAGAGTGCCACAGTAGTGCCGTAGTTTCGAGTCCATAACCCTAAGCCCATCCAGCTTGTAAAACAAGCCGCAGCAACTACAACAACGACGACAGCTGAACAGATAACAACATTGTCGATAGGGAGGAGTCCCCATTCTCCACATCCCCACATCCCCAATTCCAAGCTCCCAGTTCCCAGTTCGCAGCAACAGGAAGGCAACTCGACGACGCTTAATTAATATAAATACAAATGGTTGGGGCTGCCAGGAGGAGTAGGAGGAGGAGGAGGAGGAGGGAGAGGAGGATGATTCGAGGAGGAGCGGATAAGGCGCTAAAGTACGTTGACAATTACTTATAGGGTTTTGGTATGCCAGAGTGCGTGTGGCTTGCTTGATGAGATGGGGAAGGTATAGAAGTTTGGGGTCGGTCGGTACGCTCTGGGCGCCAATAAAATGAAAATTTCCATAGTCTGCTCAGTGCACAGCGATTTCCATAAGTAGCTGCCAGGTATAAGACAAAGATATACAAACGATGTGGGGGGAGGGAAGGCGGAGGGGCTACCAATTTGAATATGCCTCCCTTAAAATCCCCTTTTAATACTGGCGATGTCTTCCACACCGGCTGCATATACAATTAGTGTGGCAAAGCTATGGCGCTGTGGGGGAGGGAATGGGGCAAATTAAGGTGCATAATTACAAGACCCAATACAACCATTTTGTGGTTAAGCATATTAGATTTCATTAACAGCACAACTACTCGCAACCATCATTGGCTTTTAATGGGCTGGGTTGTTTTCAAGTTGCTTGCGCCCTACGTGACCATATGCAGCAGATATATTGCCTGGCTGTTCTGACGGCAAATTAGCAATAAATCATTGAGGCAGCTGGAATAGTTATTGCGTCGGTGTGTGTTCTAAACGTACTTAATCGAATTAAAAGGTTTGGAATTTAACACAGTGCAGTGTAAACTTGGCAGCAATCACAACTAATTGTAAACGTTGTAAAATATAAACATAAATATGAAATTATTTCTATGATCTTAACTTTTAAGTGGTATTCTTTATCGCAATAATAAAAATATAATTACACTCTACTTCATATCTTGAATAAGTGAGATAATTGCATGGAAACTATAATAATTTTATTGGAATTTTTCTCGGGTCCGTCTTTCTCGCAGTGCATCCAGACAAGATTGCTATGATAGTTTCTTTGCAACTTATGTACCTTCATTCAGCTCCGCATGGCAACCGCACAATTAAGCTGTCCCATTTTGATGAATGACAGCTAATTGCGAAAAGCGCCTGGAGAGTCCTGTTATTAAAACGGGCAAAAAGCGGATACCCTTGCCTTTCACTTTAATCAATTTTAAAGTGCACGCAGCGAGTCCGTTAAATGACCCAACGACCACCAACAAAAAACAAAAAAATATATAAAAAAACCGACCATAAAACCCCAAAAAGGACGCCATTAAACTAAACAAAAGAAAATAATAAAAAAAAAAGTGTTTAAAAATCTGCAGCGAGTGGTTGAAGAACGTGTGCTAAATCACTGATGACTATGCGGCGCCAATGGAGCAAATTTGATGGTATACTTGGGCCAGCAAACCGAAGAACCCTCGAATGCCTAATTCCTACTTCCGTTGGTAACCATGGGTAACCATGGCATATGGACTCCATACTCCATCCGAACTCTAGCTTCCCAGACAGGGCATTAATTCTAAGCCGCTGAAAATCGTTTGCCTCGAAATCCAGTGGCATCGTTGCCTTTGATGTGGTTCAAGTTCAAGTCGTTTCCTTGCGTTGCGTTTAGTTTCATTTCGATGTCTGCCAATTTGGCACGTAATTTAATATTAATTTGTTAAACTTCATTCAAGGCGCCTCCCCCAGTCGCTGCCTGGGCATTTTTTTTTTTTTTTTCTAGAGCTGTACAGAACATGAGATTCATCGGCGGAGCAGAAGATTACAGCTCACCGTTCGCTCGTTAGTCGGCTTAAACGTTTTCATTGTTATGCGTCTTGGCAACGCCTCCATCGCGAACCAAGGGACCTGGAGTCCCTTGGATGAGTTTGGATGAGTTTGGATGGGACCTGAAACCTCTGGGACTCTGATTTGATGGTGACTTGGCTGATGGTCTGAACGAGCCCAGTCGCTCCGATCCTTTTATGTTTGCTCGATATAATTACGTAGCTGTCGGCCTGAAATCATCATCATCGCTATATATGCCGCCCCTTTGGCGAAGTTGGTCGATCAGCCCCAGCCCCAGTGGTGCCCAGCCCACTGATTGTTATGTATTTTGATAGGTTTCAACGAAATCAGGGCCCTAATAGCAACCGCGCTGCATGCGAAATGCCCGGGTCCAACCTACCAGCGCCCTCTTATAATTATTGAGCAGCGTTCGACAAGTGATTATACGGCATTTGTGTCGTGATTTGGCCCAGGGGATGGGCCAACCAAAATGGGAATGGGATTGGGAATGGGAATGGGAGTGGGAATGAGGGCAACTCCAGCGAAAAGAAGCGAATCCAAGCGTTTCTCAAGGGCAACCAGCCATCAGGTAAGACAGCGTTAAGTTATGATGTTGTGATTATGCCAGATTTAAACGCCCGGTTGAAGCTGAAGCCGTCTTTCTGCGAATAAATTACGTTTGCCATCCAGTTGTGGTGGGAGTAAAGAAATTCTCGCAATATTTTGGCAAAAACTTACATCGTAAGCAGAGTAACACAAGAATAAGCTTAGGATCAAAAATTAAGTCCTTCCATGGAATACAACAAGATGCCGCACACTGATAGCAGCGACTGATCCTAAAACCTTCTCGAGTTCATGGTTTAGGGATAGCACTCCCATCATTATATCATGGCACAAGGTTATGTAATTCCTTATAAGTCCATTCAACAAGCAACCCACCCAACTAGAGCTACTGTTTAACAGATCTCCCAAGATCTGCAAACTGAGTAAACACAATGCAGGGCACAAAAGGGAGTGGAGGACTGCAACAAATTGCATAAGCAAACCAGATCCTTTTTTTTCGCTTAGTGGGCAAGGACACATTGCCCGCAAACACCCAGGAATAAAGGAAATCCTCTAGGCCAGCAGAACAATGGAGACATAGATGGGCAAAGCCATAAAACGTTTGTGAGGATGAGGGACATAAATTTCGGTTTTCGGGTTTTCGGGAATCTCTTGTTTTGTCTTTCGGCTAGGAAATAAAATCCATTTATGGTTACGCTTATGGTTCAATTAACACTTTCAATGGCAGGCAAAGATAGCTGAGAGAAATCAGAGGGAGAAATTGATATTTCTGTTCTTGCCAACTCGCAACGCGATAGACATCTTCCACTTCCAAAGACGTGAGTGTCTTGTAGTGTCTACATTTTTTTTTTGGGTTCGGGGTGAAAGTAGAGCTCAGCAGGCAGCAGCACAAAGGCTAATCGTTAAGACAATGAGGGGCGGGGCAACTGGAACTGGAAAACAGAGGATGTCATAAATTTCAAGTGTAACACCAAATGTCTTTTTTGGGATTTCAGGTTCCAGAGTGCATGCGATACGCTCCTCTTTCTCTTCCTAATTTATTTTGGTCGTAAAATAAGAAACCCACAAGTAATTGAATAAAATTCAAGACAAAGGTGAAATTGAAAGTACTTATCTCGATCTGTCGCCATCTCAGACTTATACAAATGCGTAGAAAAGATCATTTTCATTCAGCTGTTCGTTTTCAAAGGATATTGCGCTTGTGATATTCCTATCCCTGATGCTCAAAAATTAAAAAAATAACATGAACCAGAGTCTTAAGAAAACTAAACACTTAGTAATGTATATCTATCAATTCTTTTTATACCCCTTACTCGTAGAGTAAAATTAAGAAAGGAAAATTAAGAAATGTCCCAAGGCTGAAGTTCTCAACTCCATAACTCAACTTATCCTAATCGGATTTTGAAGTGACATACCTCTAAATATTTCTGCCGCAATTCTCTAAATATCTGCATTCAAATTTATAAATTTATTTTTTTTTTTTGTAATTTTTCTGATGTAGAAATTCAAAAAACTTAAAAAATGTCCGAAAGTTAAAGTTCTCAACTCCATAACTCAACTTATCCTAATCGGATTTTGAAGTGCCATACCTCAAAATGTTTCTAGCGCAATTTTCTAAAAATCTGCATTCAAATTTAGAAATTGATTTTTTTCGATTTTTTTTGTAATTTTCTTGATGTGATGATGTTGTAGAAATTCAAAAAAACTTAAAAAATGTCCAAAAGCTGAAGTTCTAAACTCCATAACTGAACTTATCTTAATCGGATTTTGCAGTGGCATACCTCTAATATTTCTAGCGCAATTTTCTAAAAATCTGCATTCAAATTTAGAAAATTTTTTTTTTAATTTTTTGTAATTTTTTTGATGTAGAAATTCAAAATACTTAAAATATGTCCCAAAGCTGAAGTTCTAAACTCTATAACTCAACTTATCCTAATCGGATTTTGAAGTGACATACCTCAAAATGTTTCTGGCGCAATTCTCTAAAAAAAATTTTTGATGTAGAAATTCAAAAAACTTAAAAAATATCCCAAAGCTAAAGTTCTTAACTCCATAACTGAACTTATCTTAATCGGATTTTGAAGTGACATACCTCTAATATTTCTAGCGCAATTTTCTAAATTTCTAATTTTTCAATCAATTCTCTAAATTTAGAAATTTATTTTTTTTAATTTTTTTGTAATTTCTTTGAGTTTATGATGTAGAAATTCAAAAAAATTAAAAAATGTCCCTAGGGTGAAGTTTTATACTCCGTAATTCAACTTAACTTAATCGGATTTTGAAGTGGCATAACTCTAAATGTTTCTGACGCAATTCTCTAAAAATCTGCATTCAAATTTAGAAATTTATTTTTTTTTAATTTTTTTGTATTTTTTTTTATGTAGAAATTCAAAAAACTTAAAAAATGTCCCAAAGCTGAAGTTCTTAACTCCATAACTGAACTTATCCTAATTGGATTTTGAAGTGACAAACCTATAAATATTTCTGGCGCAATTCTCTAAAAATCTGCATTCAAATTTAGAAATGTATTTTTTTTAAAATTTTTTGTCATTTTTTTGATGTAGAATCAAAGAAAGAAATTTATTTTTTTTTAATTTTTCTGATGTTATGATGTTGTAGAAATTCAAAAAAATTAAGAAATGTCCTAAGGCTGAAGTTCAAAACTCCATAACTCAACTTATCTTAATCGGATTTTAAAGTGGCATACCTCGATATATTTCTAGCGCAATTTTCTAAAAATCTGCATTCAAATTTACAAATTTATTTTTTTCGAATGTTTTTGTAATTTTTTTGATGTGATGATGTTGTAGAAATACAAAAACTTAAAAAAATGTCCCAAAGCTGAAGTTCTAAATTTGCATTCAAATTAAGAATTTTTTTGTTTAATTTTTTAGATGTAGAAATTTCAAAAACTTGAAAAATGTCCCAAAGCTAAAGTTCTTAACACCATAACTTAACCTATCTTGTGTTATAGTCAAATTTAGTTTATCCGCTATCCAAGATATGGCTATGGAAGATAGTACAACTAAATGCTATCGTTGATACAAACATTTTCATCTCAAACAAAAGTGAACGTGACTGCGATCTAATGTCCAGATAGTTGAGAATACAAGAACTACCAGAAATTGCTGTCTTCCTTAAATAAAGCAATTTCGCCGAAAGACCATATTAAAACCATTGAGAGGGCAACTTTTCCGAGCAAGTACGTGCAGTGAGTCTACAAAATATCTCCAAAAATAAATACGTAAAAATTGTGCTACACGTTCTCAAATTCCAAGAAACGAATTTCAAAAAGAGTTATGTTTTCTGTGGCTTGTGAATGAATCTCAAGTTAGGTCAAGAATTCAGTTGACTGCTTCTTGGAAAATCTAGTGATAACTTAATATGAATGGAAAAAGATATAAAAGCCGTCTGCGCTCAGAAGAACTTGTTAAGAATTTATAGTTTCCGCTTTAAGTGGACTTTTGGACCACACGGATATGATGACAAGAAAAACAAAACCCGAATCAAATAAACAAAATATATGGCACTGTTTGTATTGAAAATATGAAGATCCAAGCACAAAATGCTCACAGATGTGACAACAGCCTTATCCGAAACCACAAGGATCTGGCGGTACAAAAATAAATGAATAGATGGAGGGAATAGATTGAAGGATTGTCGAACGCAAAATAGTCATCCATCCAGCCCACTCGGAGAGGCTTTGGATAGAATAAACAATGACAAAACATTCTCACAAAGTGCTTAAATGCAGCAATAACAACTGCAGCATGTGTTGTGTACAAACAGGGAGTACTTTACTCTGGTTCCGGTTCAGGGGATGATTGCACTTCCAATTTGCCCCTTTGTTTTTTTAGGATGACAGCTTGGGCTTGAGCCTGGTGGTCACCCAGTAATGGAAACACAACAAAAAATCGAAACTCAAAATAAATAGCAACAGAAACATAAAAAATGCAACTCTGCGTACTTCGATAATCACACAAATGGTGCTCGAGCATTGGCTAAACTGGTTATCCCATAGATATCCCATAGATGTGAGATGTGAGCCCAGCCAGCAGACGGCCAATTAAATGCTTATAATGGTTGGATTTATGTGAGACAGTTGACATGGTGAAAAGTTCTGACGGCTGTGCGATTTATGTAGCTACCCCCCCTGGGCAAAATCTCCATATGCAAACAATCTTTATCCCCCGGCTGCTCATCAGTGCACACATGCACGTATGCGTATCTGTAAGTAGGATCAATATAATGCGAAGCAAAAGCGAAAACAAATCCTGGTCTTAGAACGGCTAAACAAGTATCTTCTACAATCGGCAAGCATTTTTCGGTTTGGCTTAAATCCAAAAACTGCCAATCATTTCCTTTGTCCAAACTGTCAACAGTTTTATTTGCAATCTGTGACCTTTATGTGAAGATTCGTTTTTTCTTCACTTTCCTGGCAACTATTATCTCAGAAAATGTGGATTGCAAAAAAAAAGGAAACTGCCATCTAAGTAAGGTAATATTGTGTTTTTCCCTTTTTTAACAATGAAAAAAAATAGAAAATGGCATAGATTAAAACACGTTGCTTTGACCATTTGAGTAGTAACTTTAAAGAAGTTTTTAATATTCGCTAACATATTGTTCTCAAAATGTAATACTTATTGATAGCACTTATGAATCTTTTATTACAATTCGTGTTTAAACAATAACTTTTTACTGTCACCGGATATGATCGTGTCCACAGCTCCATCAATTAGCACAATACTAAAACATTTTATGATGGCCGTAAAAAACCGATTATACATGCGACTTTCCCATTTTTTTTAGACAAAAATTATTGAATCTTTTCATGTGCCGTGTCACACACACCCATTATGGATGAACCAAATTAGGTATGCACAACACAAGGCTAAATGTTATGGGTTATTAAATGCGGAACTTTTTGAGTTCGTTTTGCAGAATGCATATTCCATATAAAGTATGCCATAGCGCTACAATTGAGAATTATATGGGCAAATAACTTAAATCGTAAATTGGTTGTAATCGACGGGGGAAATAAATTTCGTCTTTATCAGATGGCGAATGGAATGTGATTTGAATTTGTGGTAAGCCCTTTATTTATTATTTTGTATTCATATTTGCGAAAAAAAAAAACAAAATATGAAAATAAGGTAAACAAATTATATTTCCAAATCAAATCAAAATTCAGACGGCGCCAGTTTGCTGTATGGGTGCCTTTGTCGGAAAGTTATGTTAATCAGTCTTCCAGGCGATCAAAGATCGGCGCAGACTTATGCAAACACCGATGGACTGACTGACATATTGACACAAGCTTGCTGCTGACTGAAAGACTGAAAGAGTGAAGGACTGACCGACTGGCCGGCTGACTGATGGTGGTTTCCAGCCAACTAAAATGAAAGTCAAGAGCTGTGTCCATGTCAATACAAGCCATATATCAGTCATGCCTAGAAATCAGCCAACCCAAACCGAGACAAGCCACGCAGTCAGTCAGTCAGTCAGTCAGTCAGTCAGTCAGTCAGTCCGTCAGTCACTCAATGTCTCGTCCCTGTTCTGCTTCCGACTCCAGTACGGATTCAGATACAGATTCAGATGCAGATGCAGATACAGTTACAGATACAGATGCATATACAGATGCATATACAGATACAGTTGCAGATACAGATACAGATACAGATACAGATACAGATACAGATGCATATACAGATGCATATACAGATACAGCTACAGATACAGATACAGATGCAGATACAGATGCAGATACAGATACAGATTCTGATTCAAAATCCGATACTGGTTCCTTCTGTCTGCGCAATGCAATTCTGACATTTTATTGATTGAAGAGGCAACATTGACGCAAACACACACACAGTGCCGGGAGAAAATGCAAATATTTAACAACCTTTTTTGTTTTTTTATTTTTTGTCGTTGTTCATTCATTTTCATTTTCATTTTCCTTTCGGTCCATAAGCAATGTCTTCTATTGGTTTTTTCGAGCATGGGTGTGTAAACATGGGGCTTTTATTTAAATATAAACTCGCTCGCCCATCGCATTGCATTGAATACATGATTGAATCTGACTACCGTATGACAGATGGATTTTGTCTGTGCCTTCTGTGCCTGCTTTTCAGTTCGATTGTTTCGTTTCGTTTGTTGTCTTTGGGTGTCTGTCTTTTGCTTTGGGCCTGGTCGAAATGCCACACACGATTTCTGGCTGCTGCCGCCGCCGTTGTTATTTGTCGTGTTCATGGGCATGCATAAGTCATTTCTGAATGTAAATGAATTTCCCCCCATTTTATTTGGGCCTGCACTGGCTCTGGTCGTGCAAATATGTGCACAGTTTGTAAATTGATTGAAGTGGGCCAGGAAAAATGATTAATCCTGTATTGATGGAACCGCAAAACAGTGAGCAAGAAAAGCGGACGTGTTCTGGACACCATTGATTTGATTATCCATAAATATTAGTTATTCACATCAGAATTGTAGATGCACAAGCTACAATTTTACAGAAATACTTTCAAAGGCAATAGTTCACTTAAAGGGGAAACGAATGCATTGAAAACTGTTCTATTTAAGAAGAAGTAAAAGAAGTACCTAATATTTAGTCTTGATTATTATCTGTCAATTGTATTCTTAGAGAAAATAGTAAGAGTTTGTAATAGATACTGTTCAGATACACACTTTCACACACATGTATACATGCACCTTTGTATAGTGGGATAACAAATCGATTTGTATTAATCAGCTAAAGGTCAAATCGATTTGACCGTGCAGCAAAATAACTCACTCCCCAAGATAAATTCCGTTGAACGGCGTGACCAGAAAATGAAATGACATCTGCAGACGTACGACTGTGATCAATTGACACTCGGTGACCACAGGTCGGACCTCGACCAGTTCGAGCCCATATCCCTACAGGACCTAACCCTCGTAATATGTCCCATGTCCTGCGCTGCAATGACTACCCTCCGCCCATGCCACTCGTTTATTCTGTCCAAAGTGTCAAATTACCCAGAAGGCCGTAAATTTAGGCCTTCTGGCTGCTGTCACTCGGCCGAGAGCCATTCTGCCTTCCAGCCTGGCCAGTTGGCTGGCACAGTAAATTGGTTTCTGTGTCTGCGCCCGGTTGTTAATCTCTGTTGCAGAGATTAGCGCCCCCATTTAGGTGGGCAAAAAGGTGGCACTGGCCTCTGGTCCAGTCCCTTTTGGTCCCTTTTTTCCCAACTACATATCGCCATTGCCGGGCATTGCCACATGTGCATGTGTTATTCGATGCGAAGTAGAGAAAATTGATACCTCAAGCCCGAAAACCAAGAGCTAATTAGGTTCCCCGGTCTGATTGAGGGCTATGGCACGGGCTGGAGTGGGTCAACTCTACCCAAGCTACCTCGAAAACTCTCTTGGCGAAACTCAATACTAATAGCAACTGTTGGAACCTCTGGCCAGGACTCAGTTCGATGAAAGCAGAAAATCTCACACCAGCGAACATGACCAATCATGCAGGATTTAGTTTCAGTCATTAGACGACGTCACACAAAAGGTACAAAATATAGAGTAACTTATATACTCACATGCTCACACCCACACACAGGGTTTATCATTATAAATACAAGAAGTTGCAGAAGGTATTTAAATATATATTCGTTATTTTTGGACAGTAACAACGAGCAAAGCTAAATCAGAATAATCCGTTCAAAAGTTTCACTCACATTTCAGACAACTTTGTAAGCCATTTCCGTTTCAAACTGGTCTAGGTTTTTGTTTTTAAGTAATTAAAAAAAGGCACAAGTGAGATTCAATTTGAGAAGTACAAATATTTGCGGTTATTCCTGTTCACTGCACTACTCAAGAACCCAAAACGCCCTGTGATGCCAGTATCTACGAGTATTCTCACCTTTGTGCTAATCGCTATGCACAACATAAATCCAGTTTGGAAAAAAGCTGAAGCGACTCAGAATCCCCCTTTCCCAATCCCTCCAGCAGCTGTTGTTTGGCTCAGAGCTGAGGATTCAGCTGAGTCTGATGGGATGAGAGTTCAGTTCAGGGGGGACGACTTGGGAATTGTTTGCTTTTGTCGACTTTTTGTGAAATCCTGATGGCAGCAATTGTTTATGCATTAAATAAGCCGATGCAGAGCAGAGCAGAGCAGAGCAGCATAGAGGGCCTAAAGATGAGCACCAGAGATACTCACTCACTTGGTCGACAACTGACAAAATATGTAGCACAATGGCTGATGGGTAAACAGCAAGTGGTGGTGATGGCGATCTGGAGGGGAGGTGGTGCAGCTTAGCAAATCTCAAATCTGACAGACAGTCAAATACAATGGCACTTAGGGGCTGGCCCGGTCCTACCCAGGGGTGAATTTCCCAGTGTGAGTTTCGAGTGTGAGTTTCGCCCCGAAACTCCTTACGGCCTTACGGCCTCTGCACATTTATGATAAATATCTAATGCCATGATGGACAGCTCTCAAAAAGAAGGAAACTGCACGTCAGGGGATTAGGCCCCTTGTTGGCAGTCTTGCAGCTACCAGATTGTTATCACACGCAATTTTGTAATTTGATGAAAACAAACGAATTAAGATACAGATCGCACAAAACCCGGTAGTTCCAGACACCGAACAATACACAAGTGACGAGCCGTCGTACCTCAATTCGGCTAATCCCCAGCAATTGGTATCGTATGCGGTATGGTTTAGTTCTGACGGTTTAGGTTCACACAACTGTGAAATTTGATGCAGACCAGGGTGAAGGTAACACGATATGCATCACTATGCACCTATTGTTGTGCAGATCTGGTAGCCACTGATTATTAGTCCGGGCATCTCTTAAGCCAGAAGGCAACATTGCTCTACAATAGGTAGTATATACGAGTATGTACCTGGCTTATTCCCTTGCCAACTAATTGGGTGCACTTCCTTTCGCACAAGGGCGGCACTTGAAATTACCCATTGATCGGGGAGATTCGTGACAGAAATTCAATTAAATCAAATCTATGGTATGCAAATAAGGTATTGTGCAGAAATAACCCCGAAAGTAAGTGGAATCGGAGGGCTTCACATGGTATGTCCTCGTTTTGTTGAAGTTGGATGATCTTACTTATAGGAAAAGTGATCCAAATAAACGTGTGTTAGTGTATTTAAATATTCATTACGACAAATACATTGTAGTTTAAACTTTAACTTGTTTCTAAGCATGTATGTTTCTTAATCATGTATATTTCTACGCATGTATGTTTGTTTATCATGTATGTTGCTAATCATGTATGTTTCTAGTCATGTATGTATGTTTCTTATCATGTATGTTTCTAAGCATGTATGTTTCTTAATCATGTATGTTTCTTATCATGTATGTTTCTAAGCATGTATGTTTCATAATTATGTATAGTTCTAATCATGTATGTTTTTATGCATGTATGTTTCTTAATCATGTATGTTTCTAATCATATATGTTTCTAAGCATGTATGTTTCTAAGCATGTATGTTTCTAATCATGTATGTTTCTAATCATGTATGTTTCTTAATCATGTATGTTTCTAATCATGTATGTTTCAAGTAATGTATGTTTCTAGGCATGCATGTATGTTCCCAACATGTGAATACCATTTACTGCGATTATAATGGCGCACATATCATTGATGATAGATCGATCAAATGTGGAACACTGGTAGCTGGCAGCCGATGTAATCGAACGTGATCTCTCACAGGCCCCACAGGCATCAAATTAATCTATATGAGTCGCTGCCGCCACCTTGTACAAAAGGAAGCAAAAGAAGTTGCTTTAATGAAGCATACGTGTATGTGTCGGCTTTTGGACAAAAGAGCCGGGCATTTGGAGCCGAGGCATACAATTTATGATTAATCATAAGATCGATGAGAAAATTATGCTCATGACAAAAGGCCAGGCCAGAAGCGGGCATTAATCTGCATTTTCTAGGCCCCATCGGGTGCGAGATGACAAAGCGTTTATGGCGCATATAATTATTGGTTGCCGCCAAAGATCAGATGGGAAAACGGCGGCTCAAGTGGCAGGAAATGCCACACAATTTGCCTTTTACCCCCCACCACCACTCTCCATCGCAAGTATTCTACTTCACTCGTGGGACCTGAGTGGAGATAATGTCTTAAGTATCGGCGACCAAAATGTCATTAATGACAAGTGCCTATAATGACTGGTAAGACGTTTTGTGAAAAAGCCATTCAATCCATCTCGACTGGTAGCATGCATAATTTGCTTATATCCAGTGGCTACTGTGCCGATCGAGACCATGGGAGGCAATTACGAGTGCTGTGATCACGTATTATTAAGCACATTTGTCGGCTCGGTTCAAAAATGGCCTCACAATCAATTACAGTCACTTTTTCTTTTGAAAACTTTTTTGAAAAACTCTGCACACACTCCAATTTCTTCACTGCATTTGACTGGATCAATTAATGAACTTCCTGCTGAGTGCGAGCATATACTCACTTGTAGTTAAGTTATTTAATGGGTCCAGTACACTGCTATAAACTTTCATTTGCATTCTAGATATGTAAGAAATGCCACATAATTAGCTGACTGGCTGAGCAAATAATTAGGGGACAAGCAAGCGATCACAAATTGGCAGAAGGAGGGAATATATGTATGTATTGTATTGGCAACCTGATAAATACCAACATGTCCAGACTTAACCATTAATAACTGGCAAGCTCAGCAATGCTGTTGCGTTGCTAACTATTTTCGTTCACAGACAGCAGTGGCAGCAAAAAGCGTTTGTAATTATAACGCAAAAAGGCCGCGACAAACTCATTTGTCCATAGTGAAGAATTCGCATTACACAGCGTCGCTGCCTGCGGAGTTATTGGCATGGAGAGAGGTGAGGATTGGATAGATGCCATTTGAGGTCTGGTCAGGATCGGTGGATGGTCGGTGGATGGTCGGTGGCTGGTGGCAAAATTGCCATGACAACAAATCAAGCATCATAATGTGTCAAGCAATGCATCAAGTGGCCCAACTGGAACGTCAAGGCGGCCGCGATGGAGCAAATGCATTACAACGTAATTGACGAGAATTGTCAACACTCCTCGGTTGTTTGGGGGGCATGTGCTCATCCACATCATCCTCGGCTGGATGTAGCAACACCTTGGAACCGGCCACTTACTTTATTTATCGCAATTACCGATTACAGCTAACTTTATGGCCTGCCAACCAGTTTCTTGTCCAATTGCAATTGCTGTGAATCGTCTTAACGCATTTTCTTGCGTCTTTTTCTGCTGACAATATTTTATTGTCAGCCTCGGATGTACGTGTAAGTAAGTAGTGCTGCTGGATAGCTAAGTATAGCAATGGTATATAGAGTGAGGGATCCGTTAATGAGTATTGCGAGTAAAATTAAACAGGTTCATTGTAAGAACTGCTAACGAACAACAGGTCATGCAAAGTAAAATATATAACAACATTATACATCAGCTCATGTAAAATAAGCAAAAATCATAGATACAAATTTTTTAAAGATTTCAAAAGATGTAGAAGTCTTTTCAGTGATTTCTGTGAATACTTAACATATTAGCCTTGTATTTAGAGTAAGCTGCTTATTAAGAAGTCCGATTAAATGACGTTCCTTAACTTTTGCCTCTTTCACTGGACATTCAGCATCGGTTTCGCTTCAGTTTATGTTCCGCTTGGCAGTGACAGTTGATGGGGTCCTGTCAAATGAGTATCTGTCAACAAGCCCTCAACATTGTCGTTTTCAATTTTCGGCAGGATACCGGCGATGGATATTTATGGTCGCTGTGGAGCTGTGCGAAAAATTATCGTGGCATTTTGATCGTATTTCTTAGGCTCGTTACAGTGCAAAACAATTTCGTATGCGAGCGCATAATGAGTTGCAACTTGCAACTTGCTACGAAATGGAAGTGAATGTTAAAGTTGTCCCTTCGTTGTCTGCGGTTGTTGATCTGCTCTGCTGCTACCTTCTGCTGCTGCTGCTGCTGCTGCTGCTGCTGCTGCTGCTGCTGTTGCTGCTGTTGATTATCCCTTGACAGGGCATCAAATGCGAAAACGACCGCCCAATTTACATACAATGCACATCAATCGAATGGGCTACAACTGCAGTCCTGTCACTGCCACCGGGGCACCTTTGTGGCATCATCGGTTTTCCCCATCGCCTCCTATTTTTTGTTGTTGTTGCTGTTGTTGTTGTTGTTGTTGCTGCTGCTGCTGCTGTCCTGTATTTACCCTTTTACCCAGCCTTTTGGGCCCGGCAATCAAGCGTACTTGTTGTACGACTCCAGCAACTGGCCAACCGACCAACCAACCGACCAACCAACCGACCAACAACTTTAGCGGCCATGACACAAAGATTGACAGCATGTCGTCGCTGTTTGGAAGCCTGATTGACATGAGTAATCAAGCAGCCGAAATGTGCCCACAAAACGCAGCCAGCAATGACACTGACAACGAAACCAGCCAACCAAACCACGCAGCCTTTCGCTTGCCCCTTTGACTGACAACGATGAGTCGACAGCCACGGCAACTGGCAACTCGCAACTTGCAACTTGCGGCTCTCAACTTGCAGCAGCAACATTGCGGCTCTGTGCCAATGCTCAGACCACTGCCATAAGGGCCATTTCGATGATGAAAGAGGGGGCTGGGGGCTGGGGGCTTTCATTGCGTTCAGATCCCGACTTTTTGGATGCATAAGCCCAGTTACCATAATCTGTACATCAATTAAACCAAGAGTGCCGCATGAAATGATCGAAAATGACAGTTTAAGCAGCATCTTTGCAGGCATTTCACGAAATTAAAGGTAAAAACTGTGTAATAAATCGGAATTTAAGGATGATTCCTGTTAACAATAGTATATCAAACAAATGTAAATAAGATCGTATTTCAAATCGTTTGTATCAGAACCTTTAATCTCTGAAGCATAGAACATACTGAACTTCCCGAACATTCTTATCCAATTATTAACCATTCCCAGCTAATTCACGCATCAAATGCAAATTGCATGCAGCTCTTCTTGCCAGAGTTGAGCACTTTCGAAAATCCGTATATCCTTTGCGGATTACAAAACAGAACCAATATCCCCATTGTCAACTCGAATGTGGCCTTTGATGAAGGCGACACGACATTGACAGACGGTAGCCGATTGACTGCTGACAGGCGAACTGGCGGGACAACAGTCCACCAAAAGTAGGGTTACCGATCGGGATCGGGAATCGGGACTGGGATTGGGACTGGGATTGGGATTGGGATTGGGATTGGGGAATGGGATTGAGGAGAGCAGACAGGCCTTTCCGATCTGGCCAAAATGAAGAAGCCGCTGCCGAGGGAGAACTGCAAACTGCAAACTGCAATTCTGATGACTTTTTGTCAGGCCTGATTGACGTCAACGACTCGAAGACGTTTGTCAGGCATATAAATCTTTTGGCTCGTTTGTTTCTTGGCTATGCCCACATATCCCAATACCAATCCCAATACCAATCCCAATTCCAATCCCAATCCAAATCCGACTCCAGCTCGGAGCCGGGGGATTATAATGGCCGACAACGACAGCGATGCGATGCATAAACAATGCCACTTTAAATTGGCAATTGTTGCGACAGTAAATTTTACAATGAATTACTACACTGGCCATTCTTTTCTTGCCTTCGATTTGCGAAACAACAGCCAAATAAAAGGGTCCAATGGCCAGTCGAATATAATTGCACGTCTCTGGGGCGAAAGTACGACCTGAACTTGAACTGCAAATTGGGGCGTAACTAACCAGCGATTTACCAATTCTTTTTTGAAAGTTTAACCAATGCGTTCGATTTTTAGTCCAACTATAAAAAGGTCGGGTTAAAGGTGTTTTTGGTACAGTTCACATTGGTCTGGTGATCAGGCAACAGTAGTCTAGCTAAGATTGACTCATAAACTAGCTGCGGTACCATGGCTCAAAAGGTGAGTGCTGCTGAAAGGATAACATTGCCTCCATTCCTCATTTTCCTCCATATCCCTCAGTCTTTCATCGCCTTTGCTCTCCTGGCAATTGCGGCTATCCGGGCAGCACCTTTCCACGGTCACGAACACCATGGCCATCATGGTGGTGCCACCAGTCATGCCTCCGTGCATCTAACATCGCACGACGACCATCACGAGGAACATCACGATCATCATCATGAGCATCATGGGCACGATGAGCACCACGATCACCATGACTCCCATGCTGAATATGACTTCAACTACGGCGTCAAGGATCACAAGACTGGGGATGTTAAGTCGCAGAGCGAGTCACGACATGGCCACACGGTAACCGGGCACTATGAGTTGATCGACGCCGATGGCCACAAGCGAACTGTCCACTACACGGCGGACAAGCACAAGGGATTCGAGGCCCATGTGCATCGGGAGAAGCTGCACGATCACCACCAGGCGGAGCAGCATGGCCATGGCCATGGACACGGCGGACACGTTGAGTTCGAGGAGCACTCCTCGCACTCCGGCCACGAGGAGCACGGTCATGGTCATGGTCATGGTCATGGTCATGGACATGGACATGGACATGGTCACGGAAGCAGCTCCCACAGCTACTCGCTGAAACAGGAACACGGACATGGACATGGACACAGCCACGGTCAGGATCATGGCTTTGAGCACGGACACGGCTACCATTGAGTTATCGTTATCGTTATCGTCATCGTTATCGTTATCGAACCTGTATTGAACTCTTACCAAAAACCTATTGTTGTTATACCAAAATAAAGCAGGCAAACATTTTGAAAAGCAAAAGACTAGTTTCAATTGAAATGACAAATTCAGTTTCACTAAATATGGTTATCAACTCTATAAAGATCAAAATCCGGTAAGATTTCACACATTCACAATCGAATATATGCTATATACAAAGCATATATTCATAGCGGAAAACAATTAACGTGACAAAGAAACAGAAAATCGTAGATAATTAATTTGGCAATATTTGGCATATTCAAATATGGAAATATATTTTAAATCATTAGAGAAATTTTGGCACATGAATATGCTGATTTACTGATTTATGAACTTGGCGACTCAACACCAAAAACGAGAATCGCATAGATCGCAATTTGGGTCAGAATTAGTAATGTGCGATGCGACATGCAAGATATATCACAAATTCGATGATTATAAATCATATTTGTGCAGCTTATCCATAAATTAGCCAGCATATCTATTCGCTGGCTATTTCAGGTGGCTAGAAACTTGTATTTTGAATATACGTGTATGTACGTGTATGTATGGCGATTTTTTATGGACGATTTCTTTGCACTTTTAGTGGTGGCACAATCGGGATTTTCGGAGTTGAAAGTCCTTTATTCATCCTCGCACACCCATAAATCAAATATGTATATATCTCGCTAGCATTCAAGAGTGCGTGTGTGTGTGTGTGTGTGTGTTACCCCTCATCCGAGTTGGCTACAATTTGTTTAACAGACAGGCTCGGCACATCCTTGCGTTATCCTGCTGCCCTCGTTTGTTGCTGTATTACAAATGACTGTGGAATATTTATAAGCATCATAAATTTAATTTATGTCGCCGCTGCGCCCGCCGCGTTTATTGTGCGCATAATAAACGCTCCACAAAAATCCATTCTCGACCCAACTCCAGTTGCCTTTCGCTCCGAGTAATTTATTATTTTTATACGTTCCATGTGTTTGTGCGGCACGCACTTTCCACATTATGTAATATACGAGATATAGTGCGAAAATTGCAACAGCTATTACTTATATTTATTATGGCACTTTTTCCCCGATTTTTTGTGTCCTATGTTGCAAATAATGATTAATTGTGGCTCATTTTTTTTTTAAATATTGAGAAGCTCAACTTGTAAGGCAGCTCAGTGGAAATTTGAGTAATAATTTGTTAAGTAAATGGTTTAACTAGAAATGCGTTAGATAGTAAAAGAAAGTTTTCAAACAAGAAATAGTTAACATAATCTTGCTTTCAGTCATTAATAAAATTAAACATCAAATATAATATTATCTCAATGCGATAACTGAATATTAAACAGAAATCCTCAACTGGCAATCAAGAAAATTATGCATTTTGTATTTTAATTTACCTTAATCACGATCCTTAATCAATGCGATTCGACACTTAATGAGCTCGAGTGAGAAATTTACATGCCACCTAATGCAATTGAATCATAAATTTTGCTTTGGAAAAAGTTAAATTGAAATTAATTAAGCAAAGCTTCAAGGGAATGTGTGAGTCGTAAATTTACTTGATTACGATTTATTTGAAATGAAATCAAAGCAATAAAAAACACAGTTGCCGAAACGCAAAACGGAATGAATTTTTTGTTTGTTTTTTTTGTTTTTTTTTTGTTTTTAGGAAACCGAGAAACTAAGAAACTAACCAAACGCGTTGATCCATTTGCATTGCAAATTGGTGTGTCAAGTGAGTTTTGAGCCTTAAAGCGAACCAAGCGCGCATAAAAATAAAGTAAATATATATTTTATGTTTCACTTGTCGTCGTTTAATGCCATAAAAATGGGTATGTGTCTTATTAACCGATGCGGCTGTCGTTTCGACCAACCAAATATATAATACAATGCCCAAACCGGTATGGCACCAGCCAAGTCAAAAGCGTGAGGAGGGCGCCCCCAAAGCCAAACTAATTCAACCCAACCCAACCCAATCCAACCCAATCCAGCCCAATCGAGTCCAATTCAATCCAATCCAATGCCCGTTACCTGACTTGGGCGATGGTGTCATTAATTTTGGTATCGTAAAGCCCACAATATGTCAAACGAGACCACACAGCGTCGTAAAACTCAATGTTTATGGGCAGCCTCTGAATTTGGGTTTAGTAAGTTTGGCTTGATTTTTTCAAGCTGAACTTGTGCCTCTACTTCGGCTTCGGCTTGGTTTTTGATTTTGATTTTCGTTTTGATTTTTTGCTTCGGTTTGAGCTTTGAATTTGTTATCAAAAGTGTCGCGTCGCTTTTAATGGCTTTTGCTTTAGGTGGCTGGCTGCCTTGTTGCGTGTTTCGGTTTTTTAAACGCTTGCCAGAAAATTAAGCGTAACTTATTTGTCAAGTTTCAGCTCGTTTCTTTCTTTTTTTTTTTGGCCTTTTTGTGTTGCGAACGATTTTTGTGAAACATAAATAAGCTCGATTCGGTAGGAGATTGTGTCCACTCAAATGAGCTACAAATGCCAAATCAATTAACGTCGTTTTATAAAGTGCTAACATGCATAGTACGTCTCGAAATGAGTTCATTTAAGACACCCCTTTTGGTAACATAAACAACTCTTAACTAGCATATTTAACATTTTTAAAAATCTTTCTTTTTTACAAATAACTTTGCTGCACATAGAAGAAAAGGAACTTCTATAGACGTTTATGGAAATGATTTTTGTTTATTATTTCCATATTTGCATTGCATATGTAAAATCGGAAAACTGATTTCCCCTCGAAAGCGGCTGCATTTGGCCAATTGCATTGCCTATTTTAGCGCACACTCTACGAAATATCAATAAATATTTTGCTAATTACACCGCAGAGTGATTATTTAAGCCCGGCTATTTGGGCCGCTGCTGCCGGTGTTTGTACGCCGTCGGATTGTAACAGATGCCCCATGGCATCCATAATAATGTTAAATGCTTTATAATAACCATAAATGTTTGAAATGTATGTGCCAAATGGCTTTTGGTGGCACTTCCAACCGCACACACAGTGCGTCCACTCCACTCCACTCCACTCCACTCCGAGTCCAGTCCAGTTGAGTCCAGTCCAGTGGCGTTCATATAACCAGTTCGAATCCAGCTGCGTCTCTCGACAGCCGGCACAGTGAGAGGTCCCTCGATTCCAGTGAGTCGAGTCGTGGTCTCGGACTTTTTGCCATGGAAATTGTTTATGAACATCGTTTTTCTCTTTACTTTTTGGTGGCGTGTTACTGAATTTAACTGATTTTTAATGTGCGCGACGAGACTGGTGGGCGTTGGCGAGTTGGACAGTGGGACAGTGGGACAGTGGGAAGGGGGGCATAACTCTGGGGGTCGACATATAACGCCATTCGGTATTAGCCAATTTGCGGCAGTTTATTGGTGGAAAACGTTTTGGCACGATTGGCTGCTGTTCGCCCGCCGACTGCTGGCTACTGTTTTTAATAAACTCATTGATTTATGTCTAATTAAATTTGCTGGCCATATTCATTTAAGCCAATTATCGCGGCACATGCGCAATCAATTCGATTCAATTCGATTCCCCATTGGGTCAATGCTACATTTAAGCAGCCAAATAAGCTCAGCAACTAATCGAATATACGAACGGGTTGATCATACTGGCATATTATATATGTACATATGTACATGTATCAATGATTAATGATCAACAAATTGGGTTGACTGGTAAATGGAATTTTACTTTATTTCACCGTTGTGCTGACCATGAAAATTGAGAACCCTGCAACGCCCCAAACTGTCAGTTATCCATCACGATTGATGGATGTGCTCGACGGTGGGGCAATCTTTGCTCCTTACCACCACTGTGTGCCACGGTGTAGAAGCCACCATCCATCGATCCATCCATCCATCCATCCAAGCACTCCACTCATCGTCATTGTCCGTAACCATTATCCGCCACTCTAGCCCCGGGTACTCAACTCTATATACATACATACAAGTATACTTGTATACTTGCAACTCGTAAATCGTAAATCGTAAATCGTGCAAAATGATCCTCACTTCCCACCATATAAGCCAACCCCCTCCCCTCCCTTTCGCGGATCGCCTGGGTGTTACCCACACATAGGCCAGCTGATTTGGCTGCCTTCGCTTATCCCGAATTGTAATCAACTTAATAATAGGCTATGCGCGCCTTAATGCTGATTAGGGGTTTTGTTTTTAAACTCCAGCGAGATTGAATGTTCGCGGCGCACATACGCACCCTAATTATGCAGGGCAGTGTAGAGTTGGCTAACGGCCAAGATCGGTGTAGCTACAAACTTTCGATTCTCTACTACTCCACTGGAAAGATACTATTACTGCTGCACTTGTAAGATACGATTCCCAATGAGTACAGCTACTGGAAAACAGTCGAAAGTTCGTAGGTTTTGTGCCTCAATTGAATTCCAATAGGAACAGAATGAATCCATTAACATGTAATTAAGAAAACTGAGCATTCCGCATTATGCTGCAATACTTTGTTTTGTGTTTTCATTTTTTTTTGCCCACTTTTCCACCATTTTTTGTATGCCTAGCTTTATGTGGCTATCAAAGTTAATTTCCAATATGATTGATATGTTTTTGCAGGCACACAAAACCGCCGCTTCCACGGCAAAAATGACTTTGTCCAGCGGACAACTATAAATCATTGGGACAAAAATGTGAACAGGCGGCACACATTAGTCAAAGAGGGCAAAGGCAGCCGAGCCGAGCTGCTGCTGCTGGCCAAAAAAAAAAAACGCATAAACATTTTACAGCGCAAACAATTAACTAAAAATAACATAAAAGAGTAGGCAGCCGAGCAGCGCAAGATATGAGGGGCCAAACTTGGAAATCTCGAAACGAAAAATGATTAATGAACGCACGAATGGCCGTTTGGGAAAGTTACATAAATTAACACATGTCTGTTTACCATAATGAGTCAACAGCGACTTTGGCCAACACTACGAGTTAGTTCAGCCCGATTCACTGCCAATCGCTGTCTCCCCCAGGCGGCCAAGTCGCTTAATTTAATTTAATTAATGTGTCTGCCGATGATCATTTTTACAGGCAGCAAGTATTAATTCTAAATCAATTAGGCAAGGGCAAATCAATCAATTGCTGGAAATTAAATAACTATTAGAGAAGCCAGACAAGGCAATAGAAAAAGCAGACAACGCATTAGAAAAACCAGACAACGCATTTATTAAATATTATTAAGTATTTTATAATTTGTTTAACTGCATTATGTTTCATTGGGCTTAGCTGAACTTTTTAAAGTTAAATGCCTTCTTTTGTTTAAATCAATGCATTTAACAACTTTCCGGCTAAATGACAATGCTAGTCAGTCAAAGTATTGTATATTTTGTATTTTTTTTACCACATTTTTGTGTTTTTCCTCGTCTGCGAGCAACGAAATGAACGCACGGTGAACCAACAAATAAGGGCAACTTTCTGGCCATGACAGGTTCCACAGGACTCGGCCAGACGGGGCACACACTCATAATTGTTGTATTTGTTGTTAACGGAAAACAAAAGGAGCAGCCGGTCCAAGTTCATTGAAATGGCTCGGTTGAGGGCCCAAACGCCACCGAATGCGGCAACAAAAAATGTAGCTGTGTAGTGTGTGTGTGTGGCTCATGTGGCCCCAGGATAAACAGCCCGGCACACGGAAGGGTATCCCTGAATCGGATAGGAGGACTGACGAACTGGAGGGCAGGAGGATCGGAGGACAGGAGGACAGGAGGACAGGAGGACCGGAGGACGAGATGCCCAGGCAGACACTAATTCGATCTGATAATCATGGAGTTCTGCCAAAGGGCATGAATTGTAATTTCCTCTTTCGCGGAATTAACTGTCGGTCCCTGTCGCTTGGTCGGTTGGCTTTGTTGTTACGATGTTTTTTGCAAATGTTTTTTTATTTATATTTTTTTTTTGCACAATTTTGTTCTGTTTTTTTTTGCAGACACACACACACACACACACACACACGGGCTAACCATTGTTGGCTGGTATTTATGTGTCATATTTATTCATTTAAAAGCATTGCGCTTTTGTTTTACTGCTGCCGGTGGTGTGTCGCTTTGGATTTCATTCATGGACACGAAGCCTGCAGGATATATTTGTGTACCCTTGGTTATCCTTTGATGTCGGTACTTCTTAGAGAATGCCACTAATTTGAACATTGATCTCATCTGCATGGGGGCACCAACAATCTTGTTTTAGCTGGTTGGAACACATTTACGTACTTTTCTGCACCATGTTACATGTATGAATATCACATTTTAAGCCACATTTTATTCAGGTTTTTATTAAGGAATGTTAATTGATTTTTTTAAGTACCAATTTCTTTAAGGAATTAAAATAACAGTGTGCATAGTTTAGGTAAAAATAGGAACTACTACTTAATCATGGCGTTCCAGCATTATGGGCTTTGGTTTTTCCGCGCAAACTACAGTTTAGACTATTCGCAGACGGGAAAATAGTAGAAAAATAGGCAAAAAAAAAAGAAGAAAAAAAAAACCAGACTGTAAACCAAAAATCCAGAACAAAACTTTGCGCCGTACGATGGATGCACAAACATACATCCTTGTTTATGTATTCAAATACTCGTGTGTATACACGAGGAGTCGGAACTGACTGAACAACAATTTCGCAAACGGAGGGTAAAAATAAAATCAGCATTTTTAGTAGTTAATTTAATTTATTGCTGCGTTTTTATGGTTGACTTTATTGCATAATAAAACATAATTTACTGCGCCATTGAGACTTTTTGCGTTTGCGTCGATGATTCTAAAGCGCAACCATCGACCATGGCCCACAGAGAAGTGAAGTGGAGAAAGGCGTCGGGCCCACCGAGGGATACAGATACACTTACAGATACAGATACAGATACATAGCCAGATACAGATACATAGCCAGATACAGATACAGATACTGGGAGGGAGAATGTGGTTATTGCGAAATTGGGCGAGACAAAGACGATGCCAGCAGGGGGAGGTAGTACAGACAGGAGAGGTGGAAAACTTCAGACAGATTGCAATTTCACTTTTTGTTTACGTGGCCGGAAAATTTGGGGAAAGCCCCCCGTTTAACAGGCGCGTTGAAGATAAACGCTGAAAGCATTTGCCCGTTTATTGCTCAGGCCAATAAATTATTGTAATATAACAAATTTCATTAAAAAATATAAGCAAAGTGATGATTTTCTTTGCAGTTTAATTTGTACAGCACCTATCGATTTGGCTAAGCGTGTAAAAAATCGAATACATTTCGTTTTGTGTTCCACAACGAAGCAGCCATCGACTACTTGCGGTCAAGTCGTTGGATTTAATTACCAATTAACAGGGCATGTCCTACCGCAACTTAAGCGACCAACATTTCACCCGCTGGGCAGGACACAAACATTCCATCAGCCAGTCATTGGCATATATCATGGCATCCAATCGGCGGTAGCCCACTGGCCATATAAAAGAGCCAACGGATGGAGCGATTGCAAACAGTTGGGCATTGGGTGTGGGTCAGTCAGCATGCATGTCCAGGAGCTGCTCTTCGTTGCCGCCATCCTAATGCCCCAATGCCTGAGGGCATTGCGATATAGCCAGGGCACTGGCGACGAGAACTGCGAGACCCTCAAGTCCGAGATCCATTTGATCAAGGAGGAGTTCGACGAGCTGGGCAGGATGCAGCGGACCTGCAATGCCGACGTCATCGTCAACAAGTGCGAGGGATTGTGCAACAGTCAGGTGCAGCCATCGGTGATAACACCCACGGGGTTTCTGAAAGTAAGTCCCCGCCTCTCTATTTGCTAGCGAACTATAAGATACTATGCGTTCTAGGAGTGCTACTGCTGCCGCGAAAGCTTCCTCAAGGAAAAGGTCATCACTCTCACCCACTGCTATGACCCGGACGGCACCCGGCTGACCTCTCCGGAAATGGGCAGCATGGACATTCGCCTTCGGGAGCCCACCGAGTGCAAGTGCTTCAAATGTGGCGATTTCACACGTTAATGCCTCAAGATGCTAGAAATATCTGGTGCTGTTTGCATCCATTTGTTGCAGTTGAAGAGTGTAGTTTTAAGATATATTTCCAAAATGAGCCCCGCAACTTTGAACCTTGTATATGCCTGAATATTTCGTACTCATAAGAACACACACTCTTCAGTAAGAATAAGTAAAATTCATTCAACATTTTCGTCAATGTCTATTCTAAAATGAGGAAAGCACCATTCATAACATAAATAACAAATATATGTATATGTAATATCATTATTATACTTAAGAATGCTGCTTTAAGCGGATAATTCTTTATAGGTTCCAATAATGTTTTCAGCCTTAGCCTTTATGTGAATGTTTAGGTGAATACTTTTCTATCATTGGCTATTATGCATTTTATGCCATTTTTATTGCTGCATTGATATGCAGCAAGCCAAAGGCTAGCAAACATCTGTTTGATTGAAAATACAGCACACATTTCACTGAGAGGCACTTGTGTTACTCCATGAATGCATGAACTTTGATTTTGCCAAAAATATGCAATGCAATCGAGAATTCAGAATCGAAAAATGTTTGACATATCACCGAAGGCCACACAATTGATTGCAACCAAAATGGAATACATCACTCGTCTGCACTTTTGCCAGGCAAAAATGGCAAAGGGCATATTGACTTTTTGGCCCAGCCTGGGCTACCAAAATTAACTCATTTAGTACGAAAGTCCGGCGCACTCACAATTGCCATATTTATGTTGGCATCTGTGCGGGACATGATGCCTAACCACCCGGAAACTCGTCCAGCAAACATAATAATCAAGCATAAACTGCACTTAAGATGAAAACCGCTTTCTGCTTGTTAATTTTCATCATTATTTTCCCCCTATTCCATATTCCACATTCCCTTTTCCACCTTTTTTATTATATATATTTTATTTCAGACATGCTAGTGCTCCTCAGCTGAATTGATTAAAGCCAGAACATCGACTAATTGTAAATTGGAGCGGCTTGGAACGGAACACGCTCGGTATGGGGGCTACATTATAATTTCATGTTCACAAGCACATTTGCACGCACTGTAATTTACTTAAGCATTTTTCCACAGCTATGTACATATGTATGTACGTGTATGTACAAGTATGTATGTATGTATAATACTTAGTACTCAGCTGGATGTGATCTCCAACGTTCCATCCTGAGTTGCCGCCTTTCGTTCGTGTGTGCGAAACTCATAATTTAGCTGACACGCCCATTAACAGCGGACCGACCGGGTTGATCTTCCCGAGCTACTGAGCTCCATATCCACATCCAAGATTCCTCCAAAGGGGGCACAAGGGGGGCTCTGGGTGGCATCGCGCGTCAGTGGCTCCATCAACAGCAACGTGCCGACACAATATAAATTATATATTTATATTTATAACATACATCGAGCGGCGAGCGCGATTTTAACCATTTTCTCGGCAAATCTTGCTTCCCGGATGGAGTCACGTAGAACCGGTGGGCAAAAACAAAAAAAAAAACATAACAAAAAAACTACCTGCGATCAGATGATCACTCAAAACTTTTAACATTTCATTAGGGTAATCAAATTATACAGGCTATAAGCGAACGGGTTTCCACAACAACACAATTACCGCGCCATTGCAGGTGCTGAGTAACTCATTTAGCTTCGCGGATCACCTGGAAAGTGTGGATCAATTTGAGTCATTAAGTTAGGAACATGTGCGAAAATGACTTCAAACTGGAATGGGGTTTTAAATTATATCAAATGATTGGAAACTGAAATGGGATTTTCAAATATCAAATGATTTGAAACTGAAATGGGATCTTAAAATATCAAATGATTAGGAAATGAAATGGGATTTTTTAAAATCAAGTGATTTGAAACTGAAATGAGATCTTAAAATATCAAATGATTTAAAACTGAAATGGGATTTTAAATACGAAATAATTTATAACTGAATTGGGAATTTAAATATCAAATGATATGGAACTGAAATGGGATTTTCAAAAATCATGTGATTTGAAATTGAAATGGGTTTTAAACTATCAAATGATTTGAAACTGAAATGGGATTTTCAAAAATCAAGTGATTTGAAATTGAAATGGGTTTTAAACTATCAAATGATTTGAAACTGAAATGGGATTTTCAAATATTAAGTGATTTGAAACTGAAATGGATTTTCAAATATCAAGGGATTTGAGACTGGATTTTAAGGTATCATATGATTTCAAACTGAAATGGGCTTTTAAAAGTTAAAATGATTTTAAACTTAAATGGGTTTTAAAATTATTAAATAATTGCAAACTGAAATTGAATTAAAAAATACCAAATGATTTGAAACTGAAATGGGATTTAAAAACGTCAAATAATATGAAACTGACTAACTGGACTTCCAAATATCAAGATCGATAAAATGTTTCAGTACCGGATAGTTCAAGACCAAAGCTTCGAATAGGAAATGATAATTTTTGGAATACATTGTGCGGATGATTAAAGTCGATCGCTAAATACCCCAATAAATTTCACTCACAGGCCAAATTTGTGAGCTAAGTCGAACGCATGCGTCGTGTTAAATAAATTGCTGCATATTTATAAGTTATAAATTAAGCGCAGACCACGAAAGGCTGCTGGCAACGTTAAGTTGCTTATATTCTTCCGAGTCACTTTGATGATAATTAATGAATGTTAATTAATAACAAATTTGAAGCTCACAACAAAAAGGGGGCCCCCAAAAGGGGGGAACGCAAAATATAAACATTTACTTGAATGCTACTTTATTGTTATTGTTGCTGCTGCTGCTGCTGTTTATCGCTTATACAATATCTAACATACTTTTTGTGTTAAAACGCGTTAATATTGGCAATTATTTTTCATCATTTCGAATTCTTTATTCGCATCTCCGTTCGCATTTGCATAAAAACGCAATTAATTTTGATTGTTTGTCATTCGGTGAAATATATTTCTGTATGTTTTTATATTGAAGGCTCAAGGCGAAATGTAAACAACAATGATATTGTCGAACGGAAAAATGCTTTTAGTGTCAAGACACACTGCCGTATTAGCTCTCAGCCCTCAAACACAATCGGCCCACATTAATGGCCAAAAGACAAGAAGGCGTGACATCATTGATTGGCTTTATCTCTGCAGGTATTTCTTTGGCTTTTTTCAACAGCTCTTTGTTCGAGCAGATCGCTTCGCTTTCTGATTGAAATTTATGTGGTGTTTATTATCACTGTAGCTTAGCCTAATGCCAGTTGACATCTCTGGACAATGCTATAATCAATATTTTATGGATTTGGCTCAGCTAATTAATAAATCGAAGCAGTTGTATTGTGAAATGTATTCTCATCTCAAGCTTTAATTCTGTGAAACAACATGGCCATGCCATTAATAATAGCTATCCACTATCCTTAATTTTTGCCTCGCTTAGAGTATTCAGGAAGCAGCATTGTGGCAGCTTCCGCCCAGAGCCTCGCATATATCATATTTCATTTGGGAGCGTCAGAAGTGCGGAGTGCTGTGAGCTAGGGTGGACCAAAAATGCGAGGTGCAAGGGGTCACCTGTCAGGGAGCAAAAAGCCCAGCGAAGCGCAAAGCGTTTTTGCATTTTGCATTTTGCATTAAATTTATGATTTTTACAGCTGACATTTGTTTTCGGGCGCCTGTTCCTACTTGCAACAACTGTGTGTGCCTCACGTTGCCCTGCCACCAGTCGCATGTGCGTAGGGCATAACATGTAACAAGGCAACGGCAACAACAACAGTCCGGGCACGACAGCAACATATTTTTTGCAACTGCAACTGAATCAGCATAGGCGCCACAAGTGACACGGAAGAACGACTTCATGAATGCTCTAACACAAAATGCAGCTTAATGCTAACAACCATCAAAAAACATCAATTTAAGCAAACTGCCTAACAGAGGAAGTGTATCTATACTAGATTTGATTTTGGTTTAGCATAATTCATCAGAATTTAATGAATTTGTAAGTACCCGCAGTGAGGGTATTACAAAAAACAGAGGTAGCAGCAGCTGTCATAAGATAAAAATTTGCCCGCGCCTGCATATTGCATATGCAACTGCAACCGTTGCAGCTTGCCAGTTGCCGGGAAGGGGGGTCAGTGGGGGGTGCAGCATGCAACATATTCTAATGCGTTGCGACATCAAGTGACAGCAACGGCGACAGTTGCTGTTGCCGCATGAGAGGCGGCGACAGGCGACAGCAGCAAAGATGAAGAGAGCACCAGCGGCAAAAAGTGCACATACGAGTACACTCGTATGTGGAAAGCGGACTGCATTTTCCCGGGCATGCAAATGCACTGAACTGCAATTATGATAAACGCCGCCAGTTGACCGGATGTGGGCAACTAAAGGAAAACTGGCCCAAGACCGGGACACCATTTGCATCGCAAAGATTGCGCAATTATTATAATGGACAATAAGCATGAGATACTTAGAGATTGCAAAGAGAAGGAAATTAAAAAAAAAAACTTGATATGTTCTAATCAAGGTGGGGTATAAAAAATACAATGTTCTGCTTAAAGATAAAAAATGTGACTTAAACAGCCAACTTATTTAGGTTGCTAAGTTATTAACTGGATGCAATCTAAACACACAGCCTAGCTACATTCTACCGTTTTCAGCCTTTTTGCCCCTTTTGAAAACAATTTTCAGAGGTAAAGTATATTAAATTGAAGGCAGCATATGTCGCCTGCTGGCCTATGGCTTTTAGATTTTTTCATTTTCATAACGTTTTTGTGTGTTGCACACACTTCTACATGAAGAAAGCGAAGCCCCTTTGGCACATTACTCATACGCCCCAGTGGGCAAATTTATGAACTCACCAGCGCACTTGAGGCCACGACAAACGAGTAGAAAAAAAAATACACACACACAAGCCCACACACACACAAACCCACACACACACAAACCCACACACACACAAACACACACACACAGATACGAAACCCTAGAAACACACACTCCTGACATCCATGTACACAAACACTGGGTAAGTGCGTTTGTATGTTTATTGGAGAGCAAAGTATAAGTACGGGGCTAGTAAAGCAGCTTGTAAAATATGCCAAGGGTTAAAAAGTGTGCAGCATATAATTCATACACATATACAACGGGAAAGTCGCCCGGAAAATATGGCCAAAGGGTAAAAAGATGAAAAGCATAGGGGGAAAAGCGTGGCAGAAGGGGCAAGCGCAACTGCAATCGAGCAACGGGTAAGTAGATGCAGCATCTTTTAGGAGGCATCTCGTGCAGCATACAAATGGCAGCACTGCGGATAATTGCATATGCATTTTGGTTTATTTTTATTGCAGCCCATAAAGAAATGCATTAATATTGTTTAACTAAATATCTAGACTTTTACTAAGGCAAGAAGTGAAAATATTATATATCATTGCATACTTATTGACACCCTCACAAGTTGTAGCAAAAACACATACTAATCTGTAGTTTTCCTGTTTTCATGTCGATGCAAGTGGAAAGCGAATGAGGAACTTTTCCAAGCCCATTGTCACAACTCAAATTATGCCGAGACATCCCGCAAACTAACAAGCACTCAACCACTTTGGTGACCATTTTGTGTTACTAAAAGGGCTTTTCCGGTCACATGTGGCCGCCTCCTCGCACCACCCCCCCCCCCCCCCCCCCCCCCCACCCCCTGTGAGCCGCATAAATGAACTGCTAAAATGCCAACAAAAGCCCGAAACGGAAGCGACCCCCGCACCGTGAAAAACGCACCCCTGCTTATTTGTCTGTTGGGGATATTCGCTTGGGCGCGGCTGACAAACGGGTACAACAAAAAAAAAAAAAAAAAAAAAAAAAACGAGAAAAAAAAGGATATGGGCATGCCCGGTCTGTATTAAAATTTCCTCTTCTTTTGTCAACAGCTCGCTTGTGGGGTTTGTAATGTGTTGTGGCCACAAAATACTGTTAGCCACTTAATTTTGTGGTTTGCCCAGAGAGCGAGAACGACATATACTTTTGTGTGGTTAATTGAAACTCGATTGTTTTGCGTTCAACCAGAAATGAGTCTATTAAATACGAAAAACGAAACTAAAACCATATCGTTAAACAAAAGGAAGCCATAAAACGTTTGACTCTCTGCCCGCCATTATAGTGGCAACTAAATAAACATTTTATGGTTTTTGAAAGGCGAAACTTTCAAAAGCTTCCTAATGAACACGACAAAATTCGACAATGGACGGTCGCATTTTATGAGAGCATCACCAAAAATGCTCCAAGAAGGCGTGTAGCAGCAGTGGCAGCTGTCAATATATGGCCAAAATATGTAAATTATCGATTGTTAATTCAAAGCGCCACGATTAGTATAATTGTGTATTTCTCTTTCAAATCCTAAACTTTTTAATGCCATAAAGCTGGAGCAACATTCCGTCTTTTGAATATTTAACCAATTGCGTGGTTTTGGCTCTGTTTTTACGACCTTTTTGGCTTTTTACGATGATGCGGCCCCAATAGAGCAATTTAACCAGAGATTATGACTCTTGTATTTGATTTCGTTAATTATCTTAACGTGGGAGCTGTGACTCAGATATTTAGCTTATATATTAAACAAATGAATGACAAATTTCTTGGGCATTTTTTTATTTTAAGCCATAAGTTTAAACTGTAAGCAATTCCTTAGGAAATAGTACATCAGTTTTTGGGTTAAATAGGACCTCATTTACCAACACAAGTGTGATTTGAGTTTTTGAGAATTTGACTCCAGTGTGCGAAATGGGTGAAAAGTTTGTATCAGACATTTTCCGTCGTCATTTGCAACCCGAGATTTTCGCCAGCTGTTTTCTGTTTACTGTGGGGAAACCCCTCTCTCTCTCTCTCTGTCTCTCTCTGCTAAGTGAGGGAAATACCCCGAATCGTGTTCTCTCCACGGAAATGTCTCCCTCTTTGGGTCATATTTTCTCGGCTTGCAGCTTTTAACACGTTCCCCACCCCCTCCTCACACACACACCAGCACACTAACAAGCGCCACACACACGCCCACCTGCTCGTAAACAATTATGGCCGACGCCGTTGCGCTCTCCACACGCACACAGGCTCCATGGCTACACACACACACACGCACACACACACATGTGTGGAAATAAATTCCCCACAAAACACTGCGAAACAACAGCAACAGCAACAAAATTACCTAAAATGGCTACACAGAAGCGGCGATCGCCCAATGAGCGTGTTGGTGTCGGTGTGCCCAGCGTTCTGTGTGAGTGTTGCCTCTATTTTTAATTTCATACATTTTATTTCTACATTTGTGGAATATTTTAATGTAGTACACAAGGAAAACACAAATATTTTAAAGGGCAAACTATCCAACTGGGCGTATACGTAATTTTTAAGATTTATTGCTTGATCGTCAAGGAAAGGCCAAACCAGAAATCTTTCAAGTGAATGTGAATTAAAATATTATTTAAAGTTATTTTAAAGTATTACAAAAATGATGAAAAATTTGAATTTTTTACTTAGTATGTAGAAATATTGGTAAATATTAAGTTATCCATTAGCTTAATAAATATGATCGCTTTTATTAATATCAATAAAATTCAAAGCAATAAATATACATTTTCAAAAATATCCAAAAATTTCCTATACTCCCCATTGTCAACACTGCCTTTTTGTCTCTTAGTACCCATCTACTACTAACCGCCAATTCTACTGCGCTTTTTTGGCTCTCCGCTCCCACGCTAAATTCGCTGCCTCAGCGAAAAACATGCGCGCTCAGCAAAGAGCGCAGAACTGAACAGTTTTGCTCTCGTGCCCCAACTACTTGGCTCTTTCGCTCTCGCTGCCCAGAAAAAAAGGGGAGCGCATGGCCTCGCACAACAACAAAAGCACACTTGTTGAAAACGAAAACGGCCACAAACAACAAAGAGCGAACTGGTTTTCAAGCGAGCGCGAAACTACTGAGCTGCGAGAGAGCCGTTTGGAGAGTGGGGGTGACACGAAAAGAGCGAAATGGAAAAGGAGCGCGTGCACGTCATGTTGTTTATAGATTTTTAGTCGAATTTCGTTATTTCACGTTTAAAGTTCGTACGTGCGCTGAACGGACGGACTGTTACGACCGGAGTGTTGTGTTGTGAGTGCGAAAGCGTAAAATCGGCCAGGCGGATATATATGCACTTCCCCCCCAAACGCAAAAATACGTAAAAGAAAAAAGAAAAGGAAAATAGAAGGAAAATCAAATAAATAAAAGGAAAAATTCCACACAATCGCCTGTTTTGTAAATCGTTTTCGAGTGATCTTTGTGCTTTATCAAAATTAGACTGAGTTTAAAACAAAGTATACATGTGAAACAAAATTAGCTCAGTAAATAGCGAACTTTTTGGATAACCCCACGTTCCCGGAACCATCTAATAACGTACGTGCCTCATCATAAAACGCGCCCTCAACGAGGCATTCGAGCGAAACTACTAACCAAAAACGGCCAAGCCAAAGAAATAAATAAAGTACATACAAACATACATATATCTAACAAAAGGGAAATCCATAACTGAATACATTGTAAAAGCCCATGCGTGCATCAAACAAAAATACATATTATACATATGTGCATATACTCGTATGTATGTATGTATGTAATGCATATGCAAGCCAGCAAAGAAAGTAATGTGTAAATTCTTTTTTACACACATATCGTGTGCACATATAAATACTAAATAACGCTGAGGCAATTATAATACTTAATGAATTTATTGCACAATTAAAGCGAAGCCAGCAAGCAACAACAACAACAACAACAACAAATTAATATGCCGCTGGCGTGAAAGTCACAACTCGACGCATGAGAAATGATATACCCCCCCCCTGCGCGCCACAGCACTGAATTATTAATGAAATCGAATTACAAACAAAGCGCAGCGCAAGCATCACCAATAACGATTTCGAATCGAAATCGCAATAAATAATAAATAGTAAAAAAAAAAAAACAAAAGGAAAACAACAATAATAAATTATCATAAATAAGTACTCACATCGACGAGAGCCGCGAAACGTGGACGGCTTAATCAGCGAAAAGTCAGGCAGCTGGAAAATATTTCAGGCAAGGCGCAGGCGCAGGCGCCGCTTTTCACACGAGTTGGCAGCACACGCCACATAAATTGGCATTTACCGTTAAGCGCGCTGCCGTACTTTGCGGTCGCTACAAAACAAACAACAACAACAACAACAACCACTCAACACCTCCACCAAACCACCAAAGAAAAGCCGTCAAAGTGGATTTAACAAATTATAATAAAATGCTGCAATCCAGCAATCATCATTATTTAAGACCGGATTATATGACAGCTGCAGCTGCCCCAACAGCGGTAAGCCCATCTCTTTTCTCTCATTTTATTTTGATATTTTTTTTTTTTTGGGGGGGGGGGATTTTGGGGATAATTTACAAGGTGTTTCTGTTTCATACGGCAATCAGAAATTTATTGCGTTTATATGGGACTTAGCGCGCTTATCGCTTAATACAGCTCATTGATTAATGCGATTGGGTTTTTAGCAAGCTTATTTAGCTGTCTAATACTAGAATTAATAATAATTGAATTGGTATCTGCGGGATTGTTTTGTTTGTTATGTACATAAATGATTTTACATGCAATCAACTAGCACACAACTAGATCCATTCCTTATTTAATGACATATGCTATGTAAAAAAGTATTTTAATTTAAAAAATCACTTAAAAACTAATATTTCCAATATATATTTATTTGATTATATTAAAAATAAAAAAATTTATTAAAATTTTTGAAAGAAACAATGTAAATTTCATACCTAATTGTTTTGGCATTCCTAACACTCCCTATAAAGAACATTATATTACTTGGGTATTTCGAACGCTAAGCTGAACAAATCTTATTAGGACTGCAGGTACGGATTAGTGAATATATGAATAAGAGAAATGCCATTATCGTCATGGTTAAATACAGATATTAGCAATAACACCCAATTCGCAACGTTAGATTATAAAACTTGCAGCTATGAATAACAAACCATCGACATTTCAGACATCTGAAATGGATTGGCGAGCCATATTTCATAAATAATAAAAATGTCCGACTGTGAGGAGCTTGCCACTGGCGAAATATGTATGAAACTACCAACGAACAATCTCCTTCAAACTTCCAGAAGACTTTGGGCCATGTGCTAGCAAACGGAAATGCTTCTTTTGGGGGGCGGGAGGTGTGGAAAAAGGCGAATATAGCGAATTCACAATCGTAAAACGATAAATTCTCCAATATCTGCACATAAAACTTATTTATGTTTGTTCATATTAAACTATGTAAATCTGCAGCCGAGTTGCCTCCGTCTGAAAGTGTTTAGAGAGTCGGAGTGCACCTCTGGATATTGTATCTAAATTTATGGCGCGCCAAATTTGAATTTATAATGACAGAAAACAAATGCAATTTCGCACACTTACACACAGGCACACACACACGTAGTTCGAGGAACTATGGCAGTTAATCAGAGTCAAAGTTGTTGTGGTCCCCATTTCCCCCACTCACTTTATCCAAACTATCTCTCTTCGAACTGCCGTGAGACTCATAAATTTTCATTTTAATTTGTTGAGCGCATTTTGTTCGGAAAGAACGGAAGCAGTTTATAGCACCAGCACGATGAGTACATTCATTAACTGGGTAATTTGAAATAGCGTTTTCGTAGCCTACGTGATTTACTGATTTCGGTGGAGAGAGACGACCCAGCAATTTCCATATTGGTCGTGTGAAAGCTTTTCGGTGGCGCAAATGAGGCAAAACCCATAAATCAACGGATCGTATCTGAACGGATCGTACGAGGCCCGTGATGAACTGGTTCCGGTGCCAAAGTGACTGACAGATTTTGCGAATCTGGGATTTATTCAAACTTAAGTGTTGCGGCTTAAAGTAATGAGCTGCTATCCCCAATTCAGTAGATCATTAAATTATTATTAATTATGTGCAATGTAATGGAAAACTTACCTTAAAGAGTTGAACTTGGAGTAAATTTATGTTCACGTATCTGTCGGTGACTAACTAACCTTCTTCTTTTGCGCTTTATCTGCGATAGTATCTGCGAACATATAAATTATTCAATGATTAATGGCAGCTGCTTATAATTAATTATAATAAAATCAAATAAACTAAGCCTGACAGCTGTCGGTGTCATCATTTGTATATGTATCTTTTATGTGGCGCCCCATAAAAGTAGAGACAGAAACAGATACATAGACAGAGACAGAGACAGAAAGAGAGATCTTCAAAGTGACTGTTGATAATTTGCTGTCACACGTTGAAAAATTACAAAACTTTTCGAGCAAAGAAGGCAGTGGCGTCGAAAAATGGTAATAAATGCGACCAGAGGAGTTATCTGTTGGGCAATAACTCAAAATCTGAAATCTGAAAACTGAAAACTGAAATGTGAACGTGAAAGTCAGCTTTGGTTCCAGTTTTGCGCGGACTCATGTCAGAGCTTAACATGAGCTCAAGACCAGTCAGTCAGTCAGTCCGTCAGTCAGTCAGTCAGTCAGTCAGTCCGTCAGTCAGTCCGTCAGTCAGTCTGTCGGATGGTCAGACATTCAGAGATTCAGAGATTCAGAGAGTCGGACAGTCGGACAGTTAAACTGACAGAGCAGCAGAAAAAGGTAAATAAAGTGCAAATGTCAGCTGACCGCAAACATCATTAATATAATTAAATGTGTCAGTCAAGCGGCCATTTATGCAGTCCGACGTTCATTTTCAGTTAACCACAGGCTGCTTGCTCGCCAGCGAACGGTTTGGTTTGGTTTGGTTTGGGCCACCAAATAAGCCCAACACAACTGCTCGGATATGCTCGTATCTGGCAGTTAAAGTGTGCGCTTGACATAACGGCTAAGTCTCTGGGCTTTCCCCCCAGCGAGTTCCCCCCCCCCCCCCCCCCCCAGCCACCATTACCCATCCCCCCAAATGAGCCATTCTTTGAGCCTTGTGCTTGCGTGTGGCTCTAATTAAAGTGTCATCAACAGCTGAAATGCCAGGCTACAACAAATGAGTCGAGTTGAGTTTGGCCCCAACGTGTTGTTATGCTGGTGATAAATTGCCATGTCTAGAGCTGTCATGTTAATTTTTTGTACTCGCACACAAATAATAGTTTTTGTCCAAAGTGTTAATTAATTCTTGGAACATTTTAAATATGTGAAATGCGAGACAGACAACCGAGCCACAAGATGTACAGCCAAATTGTTATGACACTCTAATTGGGGTTGGGCTGGGTTAAAAGTCAATTTACATCAGCTGTATACATTTTGCAAAGCCATTTGGGTTTGCACACATAAAAGTACAACAATCTTAGGATAATTCCACACTGAAATAAATGGTTCATTTTTATTTTAAGACTGCTGTTTATAGTTGCTGCTTATCAACGTTTATAAATGAAACATTAGTCACGTTTTGTGCATTTAATCAAATCAAAATGCCCAATAAATTCCAACAAATCAATCAAAATGTCTAACAATAGCTGCGCTTGTTTAAATTTCAATGAAACTGAATTTGATATAGATTATCTGCAAAACACTTGGGTTTCGCGGAGAGATAAGAAACCGATTTGGAACAGACTTAAAAAGTATACAGTCACTGCATCGATATCTGCGGCAGTTCATTAATAAATTTATGACATTTTATGGTGAGATCGTAAATTTAACGATCCAATTTTGTTAATAAGCCACTATAAATATAGTGTATGAAATAGAAAGAGCAATAAAACTTGTACAGCAGCGTCCAACACAATATAGCCGTTACTGCCTTTTTTTTTTGGGGTACAATCAAACGGCATTTATCAGTTAAAACTTGGCCACATCGAATCGTGTTGGTCACACCTCCGAAAGCCCCTTTCAGTTGAAAACTGTAGTCATACCCATTCATGGCAAATAGCATTTTGAAAACTAAATGCTTGCGTATGTACAAATTGAATGGGTGAAACTCAATGAATTCATTTATATGCACGCGAGGCGGCAACTATGATAATGAATTGCAATCGCCGCTTAAACCGCAAAATAATAACCTGTTTTTTATGCATTTTTTTTGTGTTTTTTTCTTTTTTTTCTCGATAGAGTTAAGTCGCGGCATTACAAATTATGGCCCGAGATAATCGATTTGATGGCAGGGGGGTGGGGCTGAAAAAAGAGGGGCGAATGTGGGTTATAAAACAGTCAAAGTCAATAATCGTAAAATGCTCCAACAAATTAACCAATAAATTCATATAGAAGTAATCAAATTAATGTTCCCGCTGATAACTGTCAATTGCATTATCATCATCGCCATTAGCAGCATCATGAGATGTGTCACAAACTTAATTGTGCGAATAAACGGGTTGCGCCAAGTTTTTAAGTACTATATATGTACGTACTGCAATACTTTGGTGTTACTTTAGAATACAAAGGAAAGGCATGTATTTAAAATGCATTTACTGCTACTTAAAAAGGATTGCGTTTAAAAGGTTTTGCTACTTGCCTCCCCCCTAACGACCTTAATTATGTCCAAGCACATGCTTATGGCGTCGCCATGTGACACGGGGATTTTACCTTACACATTTTCCCAAATTGGTTTTAAAGCCGAGGCATAGAGTGAACCAACAAAAAATCCCATAGTTTCCACATGTCCAGGGGAAACGCTTGACCGTTGCGGCGGCACACTCAATGCCCTGGGGTAATCTGGTGAAAATTAAATGGGCTTCAAATGGTATCAATCATTTAGGCGGTTACGGGGCGTATGAGTGATTGCCTTAAGATTGCTGATGAATACTTATCAGCTGGCCGCCCAAATGCCCATTGACAAAAGAAATAGGATCATTGGAAAAATGGGGCTTTCACGGCTCAACAAAACATTTGATACTAAGTGCACACAAATTGCTTTTGAAGCTCCCAATTCCTGAACGAAAGAAACCCAAGGCATTCAAGTGAGTTCATATTTATAGGTTTCTCTGTAAAAGCGAACCAGTTGGGGGGACCCATAAAAAGTGTATATAAAGAAGTGGGCTAAAATGTAAGGCTGATAAGCACACAAAGCGGTCAAACTGGCGCCTTTTTTTTTTTGGGGGGGGGGGGGGGGGGTTGTTGTTCCGATTGGGGAGCGACAATTTCAATCAAATCAAACCACCGAATGGGCGGCAAACAAATAAACAATCAATCTCAATCACATCAATTATGCGCTGAAACAACTTGTGAGCTATCGAAGCCCTCTTATCATCGGCTATTCCGTTTATTTCCGCTGGCCGGTGGACACTTTTTTTCGGCTATATTTTGTTGTATTATTTATTCTATCACGATGTTAATCATTTTAATTGGCGCCACTTGAACGAGTCGCACTCTGTGCGAGTGTCTGATTGGTGTCCATTAATTTTGTGGCCGTCATTTGAAAGCGTTTCAAATTACTTTTCGTGTTGCAAGCCGGTCTCAATTTACGACGAGCACCGAAAGTGAAAGTGCCTTTCGACCGATTGCGATAAAGAAATTATGGCCCGGCCGTCACACGGCGCAACAATAGGCCAAAAGAAATTAAATTGATCATAAATTATCTGCAGATTTAAATATTTACAGCTGGCCTTGAAAGCAACTTTTTGGGATAGTCTGAAAATGATTCTGAAATTACATTTTATATAATATCAATTTTATTTACTACTACTAAAAATTTAAATAAGATGTGTGTAACTTATATGAATTGATTGTTATTATTTGTCGTTTGCCTCCAAATAATATTGAATTCAAGCCTTCAAAAGCGACTGACACTTGGCAGAAATGTTATCCCAACTTTGTTTAATTTTATTTCTGGGCACAACAAAAAACAATGAAATATGCCCCATCAACAAAAGAGGCGGAAAAGTTCATTTAAATGCAAACTGACATGTGTCAAAGTGACACATTTTGATTGCTATTCGGTTACAAATTTCTAGCTCTTCTTGGCTTTCGTTTTTCTTTCGCTTTGTTGTCTTTCGACTGCCGTTGACAGTTTTTCAAAAAAAAAAAAACCCTTCCCCACCCACCCCGCCCACATAGACAGGCAGTACTTGTGACACTTCAAGGCAAAAAATTGCAAGCTTGAAATATACAAAACGAAAATATAAAAGCCAACGTATAGGGAAAATAAAACGAATTAAAGACACTGTCACAGTTTTTACTTTCCAACGACTTGAATGTCATGTCAAATGTCAAGTTACAAAAACATTCGTTTGACTTACGCAGGGCAAATGCTGCTGACAGACAGCCCCACGAAAATTGACAATCGTTCAACAATTGTTCAACTGCAGTGTGTTTGTGTTGTGTTTGATTATGATCATGTGCCAAAAATGCTGCTATTTGGGGCACATTGCTAATGTATTTGCACAACAAATCAATCGGGAGCAGTAATTATAAACATTTGTTTGCTGGACTTGCCGCCAAGCCAGTGCCAATACATTTCCATGGACTTGGGGAAAAACTGGAAAAAGCGGGTAGGAAGTGCATCGAGCTGTTGCAGAACAATGCGCTGCACATCTCACGCCTCTTGCAGTTTTCCCAGGCTCGCCTGGTGCGTTATCACGTGTCAAATATCTGGCACCGAACAAAGGCTTTCCACGCTTTTCGTGTGGGTAGCATCTTTATCGAGGGAATCGAGGAAAACGAGGAAAACGAGGAAATCGAGGCAGCCCAAAGGGGGCCTGCCTATTCAAATTAGCCGAGCGAGCGAGTGTTGCGAATAAAATTCACCTACTGCAATTCATTTATTCAGCTGTCTCCGCTGTCTTTTTGGCTTGTCGCCCTGTCATTTCGTCGTATTTTGGCGAATAAAAAATACAAAAAAAAGGTGCAACGTTTTTTTGCTGTTTCTTTGGCTTATCGCAGCGAAATAATCTAACGAAGGGGTAGATACCCTGCCCGCTTTTCCCGCTAAAACCCCTTTCCATTGCCGTGTGTTGTTGGTTGCATTGCTCGCGTTATTTGGCTCTATTTGCATATTTTCGCATTTTATTATGCAGACAGGCAGAAGGCTTTACAGGGGGGTTGGGGGCAGGTGGCATGGGGCATGGGGAGGGAGCGAGAGAAGAGGCGTCAGCACGTCATTCAGTCGTACTGCCTGTCTCTGTTGCTCGCCAAAAAAAAATCCAGCTGCTTCAGTTTCGTTTTTTGGAATAGACAGCCCAAGTGCATTTTTTATTCGCAAATTGTATTAGCACTGAGGAAAATTTATTAAAAATATATAAATTGTATTAGCATTCAACACAAGATCTTGCATATTCTTTTTTAGTTGCCAAACGAAACATCAAAACTCAAAATCCCTTTGTAATATGATTTATTATTTATATTATTATTTATTTCTACAAAAAAAAAAACTTTTTGTGTAATGGTCAGGAGTGGGGGGAGCTGGGTTAACAGCTGTGCAACTCAAAGCTGTCAGTCTGGCTGAAACGGCGCGAAGTGCTAAAATAGTGAAAGATCCCACTCTCCATCCATCTCCCTCTGACCCCCCCCCCCCCCCTTTCGCCATCTCTTTCTTGCTGTCAGAGCTGACTGGCAACGGAAGTGCAACAACAATTTGTTTTCCTTTACCAGGCTTTCAGTTAGTCGTTGCTGCAACGCCATCTAATGCATAGGTACAGTGAGCCCTGGCTAAGCTGGCACCAAAAACTACACTCATTGAAGTACAATTTCATAAATCTTTAAAATCTTTTTTTAGTACATAATATAATTATTGCATAGTGATAATAGAAAGATACTTTATATACCCAAATAACTAGCCACCAGA
The DNA here is from genome assembly GCA_005876975.1 of Drosophila orena. Taxonomy (NCBI): domain Eukaryota; kingdom Metazoa; phylum Arthropoda; class Insecta; order Diptera; family Drosophilidae; genus Drosophila; species Drosophila orena. Next base: position 10,737 of record VCKV01000012.1, on the reverse strand, counting down.
AGTTTTGGAATATCAGAACGCCAAAAAAACCAAATCCACTTAATGGTGTTGTTCAAAAAATGGAAATCAAACACGCAAGGCAGGCCGGTAAAATAAATTGAGCCAAAAGCGAGGAGGCTGCAAGTGCAGGAGAAAACATAATCAGAAGAGGGCGTGGCAGGGAGGGCGTGGCAGGAAGAAGGGGGGAGGGCTGCTGACAACACTTGTCAACGCAACTGTAGAGCGGCATAATTATAAATAACACGTAATTAACGCGATGCCAAATGCGAATGACACCTCCGAACGAACATTTTGTGGGTCTGTGAGGGGTCTGATCCGCATCCTCTGGCTCATCGTCAGCGGCATACACTTGGAGAATTTTAGTAGTTCTCGCAATTCTAGATGCTATGCAGATTACAGATTTGAACAGGGTAACGGCAAGACTAAAGAAAACTTAATAACTAAGAGTTGACTTATGAAACAGAATATGTTATGTGCAGTAATGGAAGGTGCGGCATGGCTTAAATACACTTACTTTAAGCATATACACTCGAAAATCTCTAAGATTTGTTTACTTCATAATTTGAGGTGGACTTGCAACTAGTTGTGGGACTTTTCGGACCGTGCAGCACCCCGAGCCGCCCCAAAAGCTTGTCGGCCATTTGGCATTTTGACAGGCGAGCCAAGGCAACAGCCAGTTGACAGCCAACAATGCCAGTGAGACACACCAATAATGCTGCAATTGCAGTGCACTGAAATAATAAAGTGTCGTTGGTTTCATTATGCGATCGCAATGGCGATGACCGAAGGCGAATGCATCGGGCGGGCGGTTGGTGTGGGAATTTTCATTAACGCTGACAACTTGAAATGCTAATTATTGTCAAATTAATTTAGTCAGCTGTCAGCCGAAAGATTTCTCTTAATAAAAATAAAATCGAGAAAATATGAGCGACACAAACGGCGCGGATCAGTCGGAAAGTAGGAATTAATGAATGCCGCATGTGGGCACTGGCATTCAATTCACTTGACAGCAATGACAGACACCTTTTGCTTGGCTTTATGCTAATTTGCCAGGCCAACAGCTGCCACGCCGCACACAAGCGCAAATAAATGCGAATTCCTCTAAATGGGCGGCGGTATAAAATATCGAAATTATTGTTCTTGATGAACAACAAAGATTTGTGCTGAAATAATCGCTGGCCGTACATTAAAATTCTGTGAACCCCTCGTGAGCCAGTTTTGAGGTGCTAAACTGTTTGCATACACTTTGCTCAACTAATTAAACTGACAGAGTCATTTGGAATTCGCCGTAAGTGAGTCAACTGATCGAAAGATTAATATACCCTTTCAGATAGATGGAACGACTTATAAGATATTTAGCATATATGTACGTTCATATATTGCAAGAATTTATGGTGCCTCGAAATAAATCTTAATAAAGTGCTGTTATTAATAGCACTACGAAAACCTAATAATGTCAAAAAAATGAGATAATCTTAGCCGAGTCATTTCAAAAGAATTCCCAAAGTAAATAGTTGCGTTTGCTGATTGTTACTATCATACGCGTTTGCATAACCCTCTCAGCTGTTAACTCCATATTTATTTACGCATATGCATAAAAATAATACTTTTTTGGAATACCATATACAGCGAGAGGAAGTACAGGCCCGTCATAAAGTAACGCCCACGTTGACGCATTCCATCACAAAGCTGGACAGACGATGGCGGATGGCAGGTGACAGGCGCACGTTGCGTATGATTGATAAACACGTTGTCCAAATTAAGGATACACGGCGGATACATACACAGTTGGAGATGGCGAGAATTGAAAAAATAAACACCATTAGGCTAATCTAAGAGCAACCTTGAGAGGCCTTATTTTTGAGTTTTATTTATTTGTATATGTCGTTGTGTTTTGCTCTGCTGCCACATGAGTGATGAGCGGTATAATGGAATATGCCAATTGGCGTTGACATCAATAGCAAGAAAAAATAAATGGGTACACTGCCAGTGGGAAGTGGGATTAAGTGATGGATCTGCGCAAGATCATTGCCTTGTTAATGTACTTTCCCATTCGCATAGGTTCTCATAGGTTATGGGGTTAATTACATTGCGCATACGCACTGTATTACCCTTACTTAGACTTTGATCTAGCACCTAGATCCATTCAAAAGTTACTCACCGTGCAAATGGAATAAATGAGAAGTTGTTCAGTTGGGCAATTTCGCTTTTGCAACTATTTTAAGCGCCTAAATATTTATTTATTTATTCTCATCCCCTAATTACCCTAATCGCCGTAGTTTTCTTCCTAATTTGAGTCACCCACCTGGGCAACCAAGTAAGCCACACCTGACAAAAGATAGACAAAATATTCGCCATGCAAATAAAAAGGCCCAAGACAACAAAGTAATTTGCACAGCTACACCGAAAAAAAAAAAACAAAAAAAAAACGACAAAGATAAGTGTAGCAAAAAAATGCTGGTAAAGAAAAAAAAAAAAAGTGTGGAATGCGGCGACGAAAAACAAATGTTTGCATACACAGCTCTGGAAACCAAAACGAAAAAAAAAAACAAAAAAAAGCACACAAAAAAAAGGCGAACAACGGAAAATGCAGCAGCAGCGAAGCTATAACAACTGCCAACTGAAAACTAAATAGACACGTAATGTCGACAAAAGTCTGACATGAAATCTAACAGAGAAACAAGACACGACCCCAGTCAAGTTTTCCAAGAGATCCCGCCGAGTGGGGGCCACGGCAAATGAAAGAAAGAGTGACACATGAAAATGGCATTAATGTGTCACTCAAAGTGCACCCAGTGCAGCGGCAACTGCAGCAGCAAGCCACTGTGACAATTGCAATGATATGGCTGACAGTTGGGACTCAGACTCATGCAACGTCTAAAATTGCAACATTGTCTAACGCCAAGTGCTCTTCACCCGCAGTGGCAACTCTATGCCATGCCGGGCATTGCCACATGCCACATGCCACATGGATATAGTCGGCTAGTCGAATAGTCGGCTAGTCGAATAGTCGGCTAGTGTAGTATGGTCGGCTTTTTGTTTTTTGGTGCCAGGGATGGCCTCGTCGCAGCTCGGCTTTATTTGCTATTTGTTCACTCTGTTGGCCCGCGTTTGACAGTCAAATGACGCTGTCGGTTGTCAATATGACAAGTGTCAGTTGTGCGGCAGTTGACAGTTAATGTGACAGGGTTTTGTGTTTCTCCCATTGTGCCGTGCCGGCTGGAAATCAACCAACAGGCATATTGAATTGCAGTTGTGGTCGAACTGGCCGCCTATGGCAGTCTATGGCAGTCTATGTATGTACATGTACATGTACATGTGGTAGGACCTACGAGGCAGTACGTAATGGGGTTACGGTTGAGCGGAGGGTCTAATCATTTATGACCTTTTAGCCTGCGCTTTAGTTTCCTAAGGGGTGTTTCCATAACCCCGGAAAACAAATAGTTGTAATCGCTTAACATTTTTGTTTTTCAGGCAAGCACTTCAAATTAATGAGGTTTCGAAAAATATTAAAATCGTAGTCATTATACACAAGGAATTTTAGATTAATTTATTATTAGTTTATTAATTTAGATTTCAAAAGCTTTATAATATAAGCTTTATAATATTAGAATTGTTATGAATACCTAAAACATTTTGGTATAAGAACTTATTCCAACATTACATCAAGAGTATTAATAAGAGTATATTAATCAAGATACATACGGCTAGTATTTTTTTGCCGCTGTTTAAACCTAAATATCGAATTTAAAAATAGTTTTACCCATTTTTATATGCCGCCCAGCTCGTAATATTAAAAATCTAGATGAATCATTTCAACTATGGCGCAAGGCTCTTAATATTTTTATAGCCATTTATGCAAATGTCTCATATACATATATATTTGTTCCTCTTTCAGCCCAAACCAAGCCAAAAATTTATTATCGCCCGAAAAAATCGAAGAAAAAATCGTATATAAATAAGCGTATACAAAGAGGTGTTAACAGGCGGTATGATATAATATACATGCATAATATGTATAACGACAGAGTCAGGTTCTTTGGGGCAGAAGGAGACGGAGTGCCCAAGTGGAAGGGAGAAGAAAATACAAAGTCTGCATAAAGTTTTATACCATTTTTATCGCTTATTTTATAATTCTCGAGCAAAACTGCAAGGGCGTCTTAAAAAAACTGAGTCAGGAGTTGGAATGGGTTGGGTTGGTGGGTTGGTTCTGGGTTGGTTCTGGGTTGGTTCTGGGTTGGTTCTGGGTTGGCTTTGGGCTGGTTTTGGGTTTCAGCTGGAAGGAAGGGTCTGCTAAAGACGTTGCCGTTGGATGGCTTATGCAAAACGTTGTCGACGATGGCGGCGGCACACAATTTCCGCTTTTTATGCTTATCCTGTAATTCATATTTATAGCAGCTATTTCTGTATCGTAATGTGAGTGCGAGGGAAAGAAATTTCCTGAGCCGCTGAATCTTTGAAAATTGCATTTTACAAAATATGGCCGGGCAAAAAATGTGCTCAAAGTAGAAAGAGTCTCGTGGTGGCAAGATAAATCTTTGAATCCATTATAGATAAGTTTTATTGCTGTTTACTAGCACATAACTCACATATATATATGAAATTAAAGCTACTTTACATTAATAACCTCGACGATAAGCTATAACCCTCGTTAAAAAGCTATTCAAGTGCACACTCTACCGCTTGCTTCTTTTCAAAAACATTATACCTTTCGGCAGGGTTTTCAAAGTAAATCGATCAAAAGATACAATTTGATAAGCTGTCGGCCATCCGTCTTACCAACTTTCGTTGTCTGCCTGACTGACTTCCTCCCCCCTCCCCCCTTATAACACCTCGAATTAAACTTGGCTGTCATGTCATTGTTTTACCAAAAACCAAAAAAACGAAAAACAAAAACAAAAAGTGAAACACACAAAGTTTCAACATTTTGTTTGTCATATTAACATAAAGTATGCTTTTTCAAGGGCTCTTTGAGTATACATACACTTTGCCTTCGACCCCCCCGATCAATCCGAAAGCTTCGCGTGCCGCTTTTATTTGTTTATAATTTAGTTTATTTTTATTTGCCAGAGACTCTTTTATTGTTCCAGCTTTACGTGCGTTGATGACTTAAGTATGTCGATGTGTCATACTTCTCAAATGTTAAGTGTTTTCAATGGGCTGGCGGGGAAGTGACTTGGGGCTCTATAAAATAGTTTGACACATTTAGCTTTTCTTGTTAATTTGTATAATACTTGAGGCATTTTGTTAGTGACACTTGTGTGAAATGCTAAGCAAATAACTTGTGCGCCATCATGATAAATGGGGTTTCATTTTTTTTTTTTTTTGTTTTTTTTTTTTTTTTTTGGCTAAGATCTTGAATAAATTGGAAGTTTGATCTTGGACAGCCTTGGTGAAGAAAAATGCCAACACTAAAAATCGGACAACCGATCATTTTCTCCCCCAGTGGCCAAGTTAACACACCTCTACTATAAAATTAGCATTTTAAAAATATGTACACAGACGGTAGTAAATCAAATCAAATCATGACAGCTGAGTGTGTTTAGTCCAAAGTGTCTAATTAAATTATACGCATTTAACAAGCGGCTGTGACTTGATTGTGCAAAGGCATAACTAAATGCATTTCAGTTGAGGTTTCATTTCCAGCTTGCTCAGCCATGACTACTGTTGTTGTTGCCTCGTACTCACTTGTTTTTTTGTTTTTTTTTATTTTTTTTTATTATTTACTGCCATACTCGGGTTGTTGTTTGTTTACCTTGTTAGTGTCGATGTTTTGAATACACATTTTTCACAAGGTGTAACATTTTAATTATCACAATACCCATAATTTTTACGTATGTATGTATTACGTTTCTCGTTTTTCTTTTCGCTTTCCGTTTTCCATTGGCTTTTAAGAGCTAATTAAGTGTTAAAAACGAGTGTTTTTTACTTGGTCCGGATATTCTAGAGTTTTAGCATGTTCATAAAAATGCATTGAAGTCCGCGCATAGTAAACAATTTTGATAGGCCCAGTTAGGCAGAAGTTGATTTGTTTAATTGCCCCCACATGGCCTCAATTATTATTATGTGAACAGGTCGAATACGGAGTAATAATACCATTGCGATTCGCACATATAAATAAAATATATCTACGTTTTATGAAGCTATTGTCCAATCATAAATTAAACAAGCCCCATATGGGCCCTTCTATCAGCGTACATACGTAGTTTGGGGTTGGGAAATATTTATAAACTAAATCACAAACAAAGCACAAAATGTGCGACACGTACATATATGCGTAATACCGAAAATCAATACGGAAACTTTATCAACATGATAATAAATTATGACTAATTGTGCTAAAAACGAGACGAAATAGAGTGAGTTTCGCCCCACTGTTTGCGCCAATAATTAATAAGGTGTTGATGAGGAGGATTCGACTGTGGGGGTTCCTTGGCCTGCCCACATGAAATTCAAATCAAATAGGCACCAAAGGGGCTGGCTATAGTTGACTAAGAGTATACACTGCACTACCTGTTACAAGCAAATATTTATAGCAATATAGCAAGAGTTTTTTAATACCAATACTTAAGTATTCAAGCAAACAATATTTGCAAATTATGGTATAGTGACAAGATGAACATCCTTGAAGTTTTTTTTCATTTATTAAACCATCTGCTGTGCCCCGTTAAATTATTATTATTATTATTAAGCCTCAACGTTCTCTCCGCTAAATTATCCCCTTTGAATAAAAGTGAATGTTACTCCTTTCATGAGCACACACACACATACGTATAAGCCCGCTGATTACAGGGCATTCAAAGTACTCTTAAGTACCGATAAGAAATTCTGCCATTTTTACAATAGTATCATAATAATTTATGGCAGCCCATTGAGTGTTATAAAAGCTTCAATATTTTGTAGTTTACGACTTGCGCCAGTTGGGCAAAGCGTAATTACGCTTCTCATATATTCGTATGTATATTCATACATACATATATATTCGTATATACAGACATGCCACATACAAGCGCAGTGTGTACGTCATTATATTCACTGTGGCTATGAGTGTGGCTGTGAGTGTGGCTGTGAGTGTGGCTGTGAGTGTGGCTATGAGTATGGCTATGAGTGTGAGTGCGTTGTAGTTGGGCGATGAGTTATGAGTTATGAACGTTCAACTCTCGCCTCAGTTTCGGGTTTTCCCTTTCCGCTTCCACGGCGTCTGCTTCTTCATTTGCTGTTGGCCATAATTTATGGCATGCGGCGAAATGGATTTTATTGCAAAAACCGTGTTTCGTATTTATGGCACAAACTGTGAGTGGGCAATATTCATTTCATTTATGTACACTTATAACAACGATCGTCTGTAATTTCAGCTTTTGTCGGCGGCACTCATTCGATACCCCTTTGTACTACTCAATCGGTAATTTTCACTCGTATAGCTCTGAATGCTGATACATACGATCGCCTTTATGGCATAGTCATTTAGGCGAAGACCTCAATTGATAAGCAATAAGCATAAAGCCAGCTATAATTGGTTGAAGTTGAAGTGATATATCATATCATAGCGATTTCCTAACTACAATCATTAAAAACTCTTTCGCAACACCTCCAAGTGAGTCGAAGCAACTACAGTTGAATACATAGAAGATTGTTTTTGCTATCATCATTTCATTTATGGAATCCTATCAATCTAAAATGGAATCCTATCAATCTAAAATGGGATTATATCAATTCAAAATGGGATAACTCGTATATCAAATTGGATTATATAAAGATTGCAGATTGCCTATCGTTTTATTATGAAAATCCACCAAAAGTGGTTCACTGAATAATATAACTTTCTTCAGCACCCACTTAACTACCCAGAACTCAACTCAACTCAACCCCTTTGGGCAACCAGCCCCACCTCTACATTCGTTTGGCACTTGTTTATTGCACAATATATCACGAATGGCTAATAATTTCATTAGCCTAATTGCTCATTTGGAAATGGCCATAAAACCTGATGAGCGCTGATTAAATGTTATTAACATTAGTTGTACACAATAAGTGCAAAAAACGAGTAAGATGGATTGACTTGGACGTCAAAGCGCACTATATTTATGACAACAGGAATTGGTTGACTTCAGAACTTTATGGATTGTTTTTCATACAGATAAAAAGTCAATCCAAAAAAATGATGTCAACTGCAGGGAACGCCCTTAATTTTTATTTCTACCCTTGGGCCAAATAACAAACACTCCCAAGGGCGTAGTTAGATTTTTTCCAACGCCACATTGTAATATTTATGCATTTCTATATCTTTCCATTGGACTTGTTTTTTTTTTTGGCAAACATTTTAATGGCCTCATAATTCCCTTTATTATGCTGTGGGATTATAGATATTTACGACCATGTGCCTGTTATTTATGTCGCCTGAAAGGAGCATAAAGTCGGCTTGCACGAGCATTTCAAGATCGCACCAGTTTTGTGGCCAAAGATAAGTATCTGGGCCAGAGACAGCAAAGAAGTGTTTGCCGAACCGGAGTAGAGTGAAAGACAATGACGACGCGATCTTATCGTTTGGTGCACAAAACGCACGATATTGTACTCGCACACAAATTTAACCAAGTTTTTGCGCTTTTTTTTATTCATTGTTGTTTTTCTTGTTTTTTCTTTCACCCAGCAGCTGGACAACAAAAGCAGTCCGTTGGCGCTATTGGCGCAAACATGCAGCGCCATTGGGGCAGATACCACAAACCCCAAACTGCTGGCGGCGAACATCGAGAAGTCCACCAAGCAACTGCAGCATCACCAGCCCAAGGGCTCGGGTGGATCGGTCGGAGCCGGCTCCTTTGGCCTCAGCAGCCAGCAGGCATCAATGGATGGCAGTGCACGCGATAAATCCTCACCGGTTAGCAGTCATTCATCCAGCGTTAGCACCGGTTCCGTGGAGCAGCAGCAATTGCCACCCGCCCATGGCGGCAGCAGCAAACCAACACCGACCACATTTAAGCCCTACGAGCCGAACAACAACATCAGCAACATGGCCACAGCCGGCGATTGTGGCGCCACAAATCTCAGTAGCAACAACACCGGTGCCCAGCAGCGGGTTAAGACCCCCAAATCGATGGCGAACGGCGGCGCGGGTCAGCGCTGCGACTCGAATCAAAGTGCCAGCTCACAGCATCGGGAATCGCCCACAGCCGGCGGCTCACTGAGAAGAACACCAACCACCACTGGCTTGGCCGGCGGTGTGCATCATAATGGCAGTCCCGGCCTGCCGCCCACCGCCTCCACAACGCCCGGCCGCAGCAATTCCAAAGAGTCGGCCGCCATGCACAGTCCCAGTGCAGCGGCAGCGGCTGCGGCGGCTGCCCAAATCGCCAGCTCGAATCGCCTGCAGGAAGCCGCCATCGCCGCCGCCAAGGAGGCCAACTATGTGAAGGCCCTGCACGCGGCCAGCCAGCAAGGATCCGCCTCAGCCGCAGCAGCTGCTGCATCCTATTATCCACCCGGTAAGTGCCATCTGGATGAGATTAGGTGGGCGCAGGCAAACTAGTGTACATTTTGTTCATACATACACGTAAAAAGTTTGAAAATATTTTAGCCATATATGGCGAAAATATGGAATTCCAAGTAAAAAGCTTGAAAATATGCTGAAAATATGGTGAAAATATGGAATTCCAAGTAAAAAGCTTGAAAATTTGCTTAAAATATGAAATTCCAATAATAAGCTTGAAAATATGCTGAAAATATGGAATTCCAAGTAAAGAGCTTAAAAATATGCTGAAAATATGGTGAAAATATGGAATTCCAAGTAATAAGCTTGAAAATATGCTGAAAATATGGAATTCCAAGCAAGAAGCTTGAAAATAATGTGAAAAAAAATAGATATACATTTATAGATATATAAATATTATATATATTTTATAGATATATTTATAGATATATAAATATATATATTATAGATATATTTATAGATATATGTATATTTCCCATTTCTCTGAGAAATATTCCCAAAAATATTCTTTGAAAGTTTATAATGGATTGTATATGTAAAAACAGGGAAAATTGATTGATTGAAATGCTTAGTACGACTCTTGTGCCTGATTTTTCTAGCAGTTTTATTAGGTCATTAGATCATTAGATCATTAGATCACATTGCAGCAGTTTCTAAAACGAAGTTCACTTGCAAATCCGTTGCAGGTTATGGCAGCCCCTATTCCATGGACTTGATGACCGCCAGTTCGCTGATGTCGCCACATCACGCCATGTTCAAGGCGTCGGCGATGAATCCGTATCTGAACTACGCCCGGATGAAGGGACTGACGGAGCAGTCGATGATGGCGGCCACGCCGAACGTGTGCCGTGATCCCTACTGCACCGGATGTCCGGCCAGTCCGCACTACATCAACAAGGCGGCCGGGCAGCCGTGTCCGGCGGGATGTCCCGCAGTGCGAGGGTGGCGGTGGAGGTGGAGGCGGAGGCAGTGCATCGAAAACAAGCGGCAGCCAGGTGGGATCGGGTGGATCCTCGAGTGCGGCAGCAGCGGCGGCGGCGGCGGCAGCTGCCTCCTCGTACCACGCCCAATTGGCCGCCCTGGCCGCCGCCTCCCAGATGCCGTACGTCTGCTCGTGGATCGGCAGTGATGCGGCGTACTGTGGCAAGCGTTTTCGGCACCCTCCGACGATCTGTTCCAGCATCTGCGCACCCATACCGCTTCCGTGGCGGATGCGGTACTGAGCGCAGCGGCCGCCGGCGGCATACCGCCGA